>CAXITT010001051.1:66685-113826 GCA_964033795.1 Lymnaea stagnalis
GGTGACTCAACAGTAAATTAGTTTACTTGGGACCAGGTGACTCAACACTAAATTAGTTTACTTGGGACCAGGTAACTCAACAGTCGATGTTAAATTATTTTACTTGGGACCCAGTGACTCAACAGTAGATGATAAATTAATTTACTTGGGACCGGTGACTCAACAGTAGATGGTAAATCAGTTTACTCGGACCCGGTGACTCAACAGTAGATGGTAAATTAGTTTACTTGGGACCAGGTGACACAATAGTAGATGATAAATTAGTTTACTTGGGACCGGTGACTCAACAGTAGATGGTAAATCAGTTTACTACTCGGGACCCGGTGACTCAACAGTAGATGGTAAATTAGTTTACTTGGGACCCGGTGACTCAACAGTAGAAGATAAATAAGTTTACTTGGGACCAGGTGACACAATAGTAGATGATAAATTAGTTTACTTGGGACCCGGTGACTCAACAGTATATTAGTTTACTTGCGACCCGGTCATTCAACAGTAAATTAGTTTACTTGGGACCAGGTGCCTCACCAGTAGATGATAAATCAGTTTACTTTGGACCCGGTGACTCAACAGTAAATTAGTTTACTTGGGACCAGGTGCCTCAACAGTAGATGATAAATCAGTTTACTTGGGACCCGGTCACTCAACAGTAGATGATAAATCAGTTTACTTGGGACCAGGTGCCTCAAGAGTAGATGATAAATTAGTTTACTTGGGACCCGGTGACTCAAATGTAAGTTAGTTTACTTGGGACCCGTGACTCAACAGTATATGGTAACTCAGTTTTCTTGGGACTCGGTGACTCAACAGTAAATTAGTTTCCATGGGACCCAGTGACTCAACAGTAGATGATAAATCAGTTTACTTGGGACCCGGTGACTCAACAGTAAATTAGTTTACTTGGGACCCAGTGACTCAACAGTAGATGATAAATCAGTTTACTTGGGACCCGGTGACTCAACAGTAGATGGTAAATCAGTTTACTTGGGACTCGGTGACTCAACAGTATATTAGTTTACTTGGGACCCTGTGACTCAACAGTAGATGGTAAATCAGTTTACTTGGGACCCGGTGACTCAACAGTAAAATAGTTTACTCGGGACCCGGTGACTCAACAGTAGATGGTAAATTAGTTTACTTGGGACCCAGTGACTCAACAGTAGATGATAAATCAGTTTACTTGGGACCCGGTGACTCAACAGTAAATTAGTTTACTTGGGACCCAGTGACTCAACAGTAGATGGTAAATCAGTTTACTTGGGACCCGGTGACTCAACAGTAGATGGTAAATTAGTTTACTTGGGACCCGGTGACTCAACAGTAGATGGTAAATTAGTTTACTGGGGACCCGGTGACTCAACAGTAAATTAGTTTACTTGGGACCAGGTGACTCAACACTAAATTAGTTTACTTGGGACCAGGTAACTCAACAGTCGATGTTAAATTATTTTACTTGGGACCCAGTGACTCAACAGTAGATGATAAATTAATTTACTTGGGACCGGTGACTCAACAGTAGATGGTAAATCAGTTTACTCGGGACCCGGTGACTCAACAGTAGATGGTAAATTAGTTTACTTGGGACCAGGTGACACAATAGTAGATGATAAATTAGTTTACTTGGGACCGGTGACTCAACAGTAGATGGTAAATCAGTTTACTCGGGACCCGGTGACTCAACAGTAGATGGTAAATTAGTTTACTTGGGACCCGGTGACTCAACAGTAGATGATAAATTAGTTTACTTGGGACCAGGTGACACAATAGTAGATGATAAATTAGTTTACTTGGGACCCGGTGACTCAACAGTAAATTAGTTTACTTGGGACCAGGTGACACAATAGTAGATGGTAAATTAGTTTACTTGGGACCAGGTGACACAATAGTAGATGATAAATTAGTTTACTTTGGACCAGGTGACTCAATAGTAGATGATAAATTAGTTTACTTGGGACCCGGTGACACATTAGTAGATGATAAATCAGTTATGCTCTTCGTTTGGTGTCTATAGTTTTCAAATCGTTCGCCGCGTCAGCTCTTAGATGCTGTGGCCAAGGCATTGATTTATAATGAACATTTTAAACTCTCCCCCCCCCCCCTCTCTCTCAACCTGTGACTGAACTGATTTCCTTCAATTAGTGCAGAATAACGTTGGTCGAGTTCCCTGTCGTTGGTAGGATCCTCTGAGTAGCTATAGTTTTGTGACACCAGGGGCTAGTACTTGGGTTTGCTGTCCCTAATAAGATAAGATGAGATACTTTTATTGATCTCCAAATAAATGGAAATTTGTTGTTTGAAACATCGTACATACTTGCTAACAAAGACCAGCATAGATATAGAATAAATATACAAACGCATAATTTTTTTTATAAACTGGAGCAAAAGTAGCCCCTTCCCCCCCCCCCCCACACACACACAACCCGTACTCTTGTGCTGCCGAGGTAGTTGTTGAGATTCAGTCAAGTATTCTGCTCTATACACGCGTATGTTATTATTGTGCATGTTTGATAAAGATATCCCATTCTGTTAAACCAAGGTCCGGTTAATATGACGCTATTGGAAATAAATAAATAAAACATTTCAAGCCTGTTGGAGATGTTATATTATGACCGCTGGGATCACGTGGAGTGGGATGGAAAAGGTTAATCAATGCTGCGATGGTTTGGGCGGTGAGTTGTACAGGATGACGTAACATGGGACGGATTATGTTTAGTCAGACATTTGGTGGAAACACTTCTTCTACTTCAGTACCAAATCTAGCTAATGGCATGTTACAGCACTACCTAGAGATCAGTACCAAATCTAGCCAATGACATGTTACAGCACTACCTAGAGATCAGTACCAAATCTAGCCAATGACATGTTACAGCACTACCTAGAGATCAGTACCAAATCTAGCTAATGACATGTTATAACAATACCTAGAGATCAGTACCAAATTTAGCTAATGACATGTTATAGCACTACCTAGAGATCTGTATCATTTTCAGCAAATGACATGTTATAGTACTACCTAGAGATCAGTACCCAATCTAGCTAATGACATGTTATGGCACTACCTAGAGATATGTATCACATCTAGCCAATGACATGTTATAACACTACCTAGAGATCAGTACCAAATTTAGCTAATGACATGTTATAACACTACTTAGAGATCAGTACCAAATCTAGCTAATGACATGTTATAACACTACCTAGAGATCAGTACCAAATCTAGCTAATGACATGTTATTGCACTACCTAGAGATCAGTACCAAATCTCGCTAATGACATGTTATAGCACTACCTAGAGATCTGTATCACATCTAGCCAATGACATGTTATAACACTACCCAGAGATCAGTAACAAATCTAGCTTATGACATGTTATAGCACTACCTAGAGATCTGTATCGCATCTAGCCAATGACCTAGAGATCAGTACCAAATCTAGCTAATGACATGTTATAGCACTACCTAGAGATCAGTACCAAATCTAGCTAATGACATGTTATAGCACTACCTAGAGATCTGTATCAAATCTAGCCAATGACATGTTATAGCACTACCTAGAGATCAGTACAAAATCTAGCTAATGACATGTTATAGCACCAACTAGAGATCTGTATCACATCTCGCTAATGACATGTTATAGTACTACCTAGAGATCAGTACCAAATCTAGCAAATGACATGTTATAGCACTACCTAGAGATCAGTACCAAATCAAGCTAATGACATGTTATAGCACTATCTAGAGATATGTATCAAATCTAGCCCATGACATGTTATAAAACTACCTAGAGATCAGTACCAAATCTAGCTAAGGACATGTTAATGCAGTACATAGATATATGCATCACATCTAGCCAATGACATGTAATAGCACTACCTAGAGATCAGTACCAAATTTAGCTAATGACATGTTATAGCACCAACTAGAGATCTGTATCACATCTAGCTAATGACATGTTATAGTACTACCTAGAGATCAGTACCAAATCTAGCTAATGACATGTTACAGCACTACCTAGAGATCAGCACCAAATCTAGCAAATGACATGTTACAGCACTACCTAGACATAAGTACCAAATCTAGCTAATGACATGTCACAGCACTACCTAGAGATCAGTACCAAATCTAGCAAATGACATGTTACAACACTACCTAGAGATCAGTACCAAATCTAGCTAATGACATGTTATAGCACTACCAATAAGATCTGTATCAAATCAAGCCAATGACATGTTATAGCACTACCTAGAGATCAGTACAAAATCTAGCTAATGACATGTTATAGCACCAACTAGAGATCTGTATCACATCTCGCTAATGACATGTTATAGTACTACCTAGAGATCAGTACCAAATCTAGCAAATGACATGTTATAGCACTACCTAGAGATCAGTACCAAATCAAGCTAATGACATGTTATAGCACTATCTAGAGATATGTATCAAATCTAGCCCATGACATGTTATAGCACTACCTAGAGATCAGTACAAAATCTAGCTAAGGACATGTTAATGCAGTACATAGAGATATGCATCACATCTAGCCAATGACATGTAATAGCACTACGTAGAGATCAGTACCAAATTTAGCTAATGACATGTTATAGCAATACCTAGAGATCTGGATCACTTTCAGCCAATGACATGTAATAGCACTACCTAGAGATCAGTACCAAATTTAGCTAATGACATGTTATAGCACCAACTAGAGATCTGTATCACATCTAGCTAATGACATGTTATAGTACTACCTAGAGATCAGTACCAAATCTAGCTAATGACATGTTACATCACTACCTAGAGATCAGCACCAAATCTAGCAAATGACATGTTACAGCACTACCTAGACATAAGTACCAAATCTAGCTAATGACATGTTACAGCACTACCTAGAGATCAGTACCAAATCTAGCAAATGACATGTTAAAGCACTACCTAGAGATCAGTACCAAATCTAGCTAATGACATGTTATAGCACCAACTAGAGATCTGTATCACATCAAGCTAATGACATGTTATAGTACTACCTAGAGATCAGTACCAAATCTAGCAAATGACATGTTATAGCACTACCTAGAGATCAGTACCAAATCTAGCTAAGGACATGTTAATACAGTACATAGAGATATGTATCACATCTAGCCAATGACATGTTATAGCACTACCTAGAGATCAGTACCAAATTTAGCTAATGACATGTTATAACACTACCTAGAGATTAGTACCAAACAAGCCAATGACATGTTATAGCACTACCTAGAGATATGTACCAAATCTAGCTAATGACATGTTGTAGCACTACCTAGAGATATTTATCAAATCTAGCCCATGACATGTTATAGCACTACCTAGAGATATGTATCACATCTAGCTAATGACATGTAATAGCACTACCTAGAGATCAGTACCAAATTTAGCTAATGACATGTTATAACACTATCTAGAGATCTGTATCACTTTCAGCCAATGACATGTTATAGTACTACCTAGAGATCAGTACCCAATCTAGCTAATGACATGCTATAACACTACCTAGAGATATGTATCACATCTTGCTAATAAATGTTATAACACTTTCTAGAGATCAGTACCAAATCTAGCTAATGACATGTTATAGCACTACCTAGAGATATGTATCACATCTAGCCAATGACATGTTATAGCACTACCTAGAAATATGTATTACATCTAGCCACTGACATGTTATATCACTACCTAGAGATCAGTACCAAATCTAGCTAATGACATGTTATAGCACTACCTAGAGATCAGTACGAAATCTAGCTAATGGCATGTTATAACACTATCTAGATATCAATACCCAATCTAGCTAGTGACATGTTATAGTACTACCTAGAGATCTGCATCACATCTAGCCAATGACATGTTACAGTACTACCTGGAGATTATGAAATACTTAACCGTAAACATAACTGATCTATCCACATCCGTTTAATTGAATCATCAGAATTCCTGTACCACTGAGATTTTGGGAAATGTTTTCAAAAAGTCCAAGTGATTGTCCTCTGTGGGTGTTAAAAAATAAAAACACTTTCAAACCAGAGGACTTTATTCTTTGAAACCTTAATCCTGATCTCCCAGCCATTAAGGTGTCTTCCATCCGGGCTGATCTCATGGGGAAAAAATATATTTTTCAATAAATTATATAAATAATTGCGTTCTTTAAATTATTATTTTTAAAAAAAAAGGAATAGAATAAACAATTAGGTTCAAAGATGTAAAAATATTACCCACGACACTATATTACTTATTAGATTTAAATGAAATTTTCAATAAGATTAGTAATGAAATAAATCACGATTATATTGCTAACAAATACATTTTTTTAAATATAAATATATATGTATTTATTATGTACAATGTTTAGGTGAACGCCATTTGAATAACTGCGTACAAGTTTTAAAAGCTCAAAAGTTCAAATGATAAGAAGCTCATAATAATATATAAAAATCTCTCTAACTAAAAGATTATGAAACAAGCTGTTATCGTTCATGAAGTCATGTCTTATATAAGCTTAGATGCATGAAAATTTAGTATATGTACACTTTTCATATACCATGAATTAAATATATCATATAAAAATGTATACCAATGAGGCATATCATATAGGCACATCATATATCTAAAAGGTAGAAAAATGCTGATATTGATCCATCAATTAAAATTTTAACAGGTAGAAATGAAAATAAAACTGTATTGTGGCAATTATAACTGGATTTAAAGCTGAAAATTTCGTGAATATTTCAGTTTCCGATTTCGCCAGACCGGGCCGGGACCCCGCTCCAAATCGTATTGCCCGCCGGGCGCATTTAGCTTTTCCGCCCCTAACACTATTTGATGTTTTCCATATCAACAATCCAGCACATCTCACAACTGCCTTCACACAGCCCTTGGGGAATGTGAGAAAATATTTATAAAAAAAAAAAATATAGCTTCTAGTCACATATGAAAAACTTATCTAATTAATCTTGAAGCACCACTCCCCAGCTGTCTTCTCGAAAACCCCAGCGACCCAAGGGCAAGATCTGCTGTATGATCGGGTCGATGTCATGTAAAGGAGCTGAGAAAAACCAAGCATGGGGGGGGGTAGGGAGGAGGGGGTAGGGAGGGGGTTGCAGCTGAGAGGAAAGCTTATAGAGCTCTCGATACATGAATATTCACTGGCTAACTCGACGCTACAGGTTTTAACCTTTTTTTTTTCTTTTTTCTTTTTTTTTTTTTTTTTTTTTTTTCTTCCCACTAAAACTTTTTTTTTTTTTTTTTTTTTTTCATTTCGCCACACACTAGAACTCTTTTTAAAGTTTCCTTGACAATCAAAGTAAGTTTTAGTTTAAAAAATAAAAAAATTAACCCCCCCCCCCCACCCCAAAAAAAAAATAAAAAAATAAATTATATACACAGCGATGGGGCATAGCATCGTCCAAGTAAATTATTATAATTTTTTTTTCGATTGGATGGGATTTTTATATTATTTTATATAATATGGACTATAACAATTAGATGCAAATGTCATGTAATAGTTCTACAAATGTTTATTTCCTTTGATTTTTTTATTCAGTTTGTAAATAAATGTTGGAGCACTATGAACCTTGGCGAAACGCTGGTGTGTCGTGACACTATTCACTCCCCAGATACTCGGACACTATACGCCCGTTAGATACTGGATCACAAAAAAACAGCCAGATACACGGACACTGTACACGCCCAGATACTCGGACAGTATACACCCGGCAGATACTCGGACGTTATACACCCGGCAGATACTCGGACACCATACCCCCGGCAGATGAAACTTTTTTGACTTTTTTGGTGCTGTTTAAAATGAGGCGCAAACCTTATTTTTGTGTTTAACAGAGTCTTAAAGAGAGCCAAATCATGTGGTGTGTTGATGAGTCTTAGCGTGAGCCAAGCCATTTGGTGTGTTGCAGAGTGTGAATCAGAACCAAATCATTTGGTGTGTAGCAGAGTGTAAATGTAAGCCAAGTGTGTGCCAGAGTGTGAATATTTCGGGAACCGCCAACAGGAGACGTTAAGAGGGAAGTGCTTTGGTGGGGGAATCACTTCAAGCATTCTCAAAGGATTAAACGGTTGGCTTGTCCCCCTTCTATGACGATAAACTCAACTCTAAGAAAGCCCGTTCTGAGTTTATTAGTTTTATTTTTTTATTATTTTTTTTTTTTGGCTGGTGGAGGGATAGTGAGTGGATGGACCGGGGGCTGTGGGGCGGGAGGAGGGGCTGGGGTAATAACTAAGCTGTTTTCATCATTTGGCGCTAATCTCACAGCACGTGCGGGTAGCGCTGAAGCTTCGATAGTTGGCGGCGGTTTTCTTTATACCCACATTTTGACATCAGCCACAGATCTGCCATTTCTTAATCTTGAAGTTTGTCCGCAAATTCTCCCGAAAGATGTGCCTTGTAAAACTGGAATGACAATGATTGTTTGCTGTGCCGCAGCTATGATGAATTCCTGTAACTCAGCTGCGAAGATTATGAAAACGAGCAAACCAAGGAATGTGGATAAAAAATATAACAAACAACACAGCAATGTGGATAATGAATAACAAAATAGACAGGAGTGTTAATCATAAATATCAAATAGGTAGATTCCAGGTGAACATGAGACGACAGGATCATATGAAATTCTACATGCATGCAATGCACGAAATCATGGTAAAACCACCATAGAAATCATGATAAGGTCACCATAGAAATCATGGTAAAACCACCATAGAAATCATGATAAGGTCACCATAGAAATCATGATAAAACCACCATAGAAATCATGATAAGGTCACCATAGAAATCATGGTAAAACCACCATAGAAATCATGATAAGGTCACCATAGAAATCATGATCAAACCGCCATAGAAATCATGATAAGGTCACCATAGAAATCGTGATAAGGTCACCATAGAAATCATGATAAGGTCACCATAGAAATCATGATAAGGTCACCATAGAAATCATGGTAAAACCGCCATAGAAATCATGATAAGGTCACCATAGAAATCATGATAAGGTCACCATAGAAATCATGATAAGGCCACCATAGAAATCATGATAAGGTCACCATAGAAATCATGATAAGGTCACCATAGAAATCATGATAAGGCCACCATAGAAATCATGATAAGGTCACAATAGAAATCATCATAAGGCCACCATAGATGTCACTGGCAAAGGATCAGTAAAGTAAATGTCATTTAGTAAAGTAATTGGATTTGGTGACGTAATTCACAGCGGATGTAGTGAAGTATAATTGACAGGGGATCTAGTAAAGTAATTGACAGGGGATCTAGTGAAGTAATTGACAGGGGATCTAGTGAAGTAATTGATAGGGGATCTAGTGAAGTAATTGATCTGGGGCCGTAGAAATAGAAAACATTGATGGAATTCAAAGAAGATCCAGCCAAGGATTGGATAATCATACAGTAATGTAATCGTAGGCAGTGAACGTTGTGATGTATTCGACTTCAACAGACTTAAGGCTCTGAACACCCCTGAATTATCACAGCAGACAACTTATAAGTTACTGAGGCTCAAGAAAGTATAGAAGTCATGTGTATGGTTCATTTGCAGATGGAGCCTAATGTAAAAAGCTATTTACAAATTAAATGTTACCATTTTACACAGTCAAAGCCAGGATTAGTGCCACCGGGGCTGGTTACGCTTTTACTCCAGCCCCACCCCTTTTTTTTCCACGATAAAAACTCTGCAGTTGTCTGAAACTGCCGACACTCAAAATAAGGGGAAAGTCCCCCCCCCCCCTTAACCCATTACTACGCCATTGATTTTACATGTATAGAACTACCAAATTTATGGAATTTTTCGTGTTAATACGTTTTTCCTTCAATTTATTATGTAAATAATATATAATATATATATATATATTTGCGAGGAAAGCCGGAAACTAACGTAATTAAAAACACTTCATTAAAAGCTTTACATTGCTTTCAGCCATGAACTAAGATCTGTCAGACAAAGCTTTACACTGCAAGATTTGAGCAATGTCTGCGCTCAGGTTGTGTAAAGGAAATGGTAGAACAAGGTATGTGAAATCTTGAAATGGAAAGACGGCACAATAAAGGAAGAACGTTTCGGCTAAGAGCCTTCTTCACCAGACAGGACAAATGAAGATATAAGAAATAGAAAGTATTTAAAAACATAGGTGTTCGCCATATCCATGTTATTTTCGAAAGATGTTTTTTGTTTGTTTTTTAAACCAAGATTACAGGAAGTAAAAGAATTTAATTTCTGATCCATGATCCCTGATATAAGTTTAAACAACTACCCGAACTTAAAAGCTGGGTTGCAATTCAACAACTAAAACTTTTAACTGGAACGATGTAAGCTATGCAAACAGAAAAAGAATAGGAAATTTTTAAAAAGCTGACATCGGTGTCAACGATAAGTCATGATAGTGACACTCTTTCAACATTCGTGTCGGTGTGGTCAAGGTTGTCAGCCAGACCTTGATGTCTTTGTGGTGAAATGACTTTTATGTTAGGGGGCGTTGAAACAACTCTCTGATGATTGTCACACCTGTTTGTGTCTAGGGGTATTTGGTTGTGTCGAGTTCACACACCAAGGGCCATAATTACATTACTCATTTTTACCTTAACTACCAAATACTTTATAACACCATTTAGTAAATGAAATGACTTATTTATTTAAATGTATATGGCATAGTAGTGAATGATATTCAAAACAACTTTCATTTGGAATCTATCTAAGCTCTAGTCTATTATGAACAATGGCCCCCGTATAGCCTATGCATCATCATAAAAGTTGCTTTGCTTTGTATCTCAATTGTATAAACTCAGTCCTTTCACACTTATCAGTCACTCGTGCTGATCATCTGGCTTGAACATCTGGCTTGAACATCTGACTTGAACATCTGACTTGAACATCTGACTTGAACGTCAGACTACATCTGACTTGAACATCTGACTTGAACATCTGACTTGAACATCTGACTTGAACATCTGACTTGATCAGTCACTAGTTGTATGTGGAGGTGGCTACTCCGATTCTTCACTCCGTTGTTTTTCAGGGCGATCACGTAAGTGGGCTGACAGAGCGGCAGTCTATGCAGCAGCTCTGATGATCTGGTTAGATCTTGCACAATAGTGAGATCACTTCAACGTAGAAGTGGATTCTCGGGTCCTGTCCTTTGCAGCCTCTTGGGACGTTCACGCAAAGGGACGAACAGCAATGCGATGCAGTAGAATTACTTCAAGGATGGAATTGAATTCTTTAATTCTTTACCTCTTTTCAGGGCGTTCACGCAGGTGGATGATACCAGTCACAACTGTACCTTCTGGGATTACTCTTCCCCAGTACGCTGTGGTGGATGTACGTAAGACTTCTCTTTGGGAGTAAAGTCCACCAGCACGCGGTCCTTTGGTTGCAGGCGATGAATTGGTCTTCCGGAGGTGGTTCCTTGGCGGGTTCGTAGACTCAGGCCTCAGTACACCGATTCCTCAATTCAGCTGCTTAGGTGCGGTTGACTGTACTGCAATAGTACGGCGATGAAGCAACCAGGCTATACGTGAATGATGATAAAAGAAAAAGAAGGTAACAACTTCTCTAATATTCTCGATTTAACAAATCCCTTTTGAACGGCAACGAATTCAGATCAAGGCGTCAAAGGCGATATATTTTTTACAATGTTAATATCCATTCTGGATAGCCTTATTCATCTTCACTATTGTCGGCGCAAGCATGGATGGCTAGCGTCGACACGTGGCAATGAATCTTTTCATACATAATTATACAATAACTTAATTAGTATACAGGATGGATTAAGATGCTATATCCAATCAACTGTAATGGATAACATAAGGGCTAATAACTATCCAGTGGCCACATCACCATCCATACGATGGGGTGAAGTCTAGATACTCAAACTTCAAAATGGCCGACACGTGTCCTATGATGAAGGCACGTGTCAAACATTGAGAAAATATAAAGTACACATGAATTAATTAAATTCATTCTAATCAGAATGATAATACGTATATTAAAACATTAAATGGTTAACTAACTGTGTACATGGTAATACGAATATTCAAATAAAGAAATGAAATCGAAATGTTCGTACAGCTCACTAGGTCTAGAAAGAGCAGACATCACTACCATATGATATCCGAGTCCATTGATCTTAATAACTTGATGCGTGACGTAATCGCTCACCCAAAACGAAACATTTTTGTCTAGACTATTGTCTTGTTTCGGTTCTTGACCCTTTTCGTCCTTGGCTCAGTCCGCTGGTCATAATATTTAACAGTTCATTGAGTACTCACGTGAGGTAGACAGTGAGCAGGGGAAATAACTCATCCTGATCTTGAAAAAAAACGAAAAAAGGGGGGGGGGGGGTTCTAAGTAGGTCGGTGTGAGTAAATGGAAATTTTTATTTTGGCTTCATTCCGTCACAGTCTTGATGTCATTAAATATTCATGTTGGTTTGGTCAAGGTTGTCAACCATATCAACCATTGCTTGATGTCTTGATGTCTTTTAATATTCATGTTGTTGTGGTCAAGGTTGTCAACCATTGCTTGATGTCTTGATGTCTTTTAATATTCATGTTGTTGTGGTCAAGGTTGTCAACCATTGCTTGATGTCTTGATGTCTTTTAATATTCATGTTGTTGTGGTCAAGGTTGTCAACCATTGCTTGATGTCTTGATGTCTTTTAATATTCATGTTGTTGTGGTCAAGGTTGTCAACCATTCCTTGATGTCTTGATGTCTTTTAATATTCATGTTGTTGTGGTCAAGGTTGTCAACCATTGCTTGATGTCTTGATGTCTTTTAATATTCATGTTGGTGTGGTCAAGGTTGTCAACCATTCCTTGATGTCTTGATGTCTTTTAATATTCATGTTGTTGTGGTCAAGGTTGTCAACCATTGCTTGATGTCTTGATGTCTTTTAATATTCATGTTGGTGTGGTCAAGGTTGTCAACCATTCCTTGATGTCTTGATGTCTTTTAATATTCATGTTGTTGTGGTCAAGGTTGTCAACCATTGCTTGATGTCTTGATGTCTTTTAATATTCATGTTGTTGTGGTCAAGGTTGTCAACCATTCCTTGATGTCTTGATGTCTTTTAATATTCATGTTGGTGTGGTCAAGGTTGTCAACCATTCCTTGATGTCTTGATGTCTTTTAATATTCATATTGTTGTGTTCAAGGTTGTCAACCATATTTTGATGTATTTACGTCTTTTAATATTCATAATGTTGTGTTCAAGGTTGTCAACCATACCTTGATGTCTTGATGTCTTTAAATATTCATGTCAATGTGGTCCAGTTTGTCAACTATATCTTGATGTCTTTTAATATTCATGTCAATGTGGTCCAGTTTGTCAACTATACCTTGATGTCTTTTAATATTCATGTCAATGTGGTCCAGTTTGTCAACTATACCTTGATGTCTTTTAATATTCATGTCAATGTGGTCCAGTTTATCAACTATACCTTGATGTCTTTTAATATTCATGTCAATGTGGTCCAGTTTGTCAACTATACCTTGATGTCTTTTAATATTCATGTCAATGTGGTCCAGTTTATCAACTATACCTTGATGTCTTTTAATATTCATGTCAATGTGGTCCAGTTTGTCAACTAAACCTTGATGTCTTTTAATATTCATGTCAATGTGGTCCAGTTTATCAACTATACCTTGATGTCTTTTAATATTCATGTCAATGTGGTCCAGTTTGTCAACTATACCTTGATGTCTTTTAATGTTCATGTCAATGTGGTCCAGTTTGTCAACTATACCTTGATGTCTTTTAATGTTCATGTCAATGTGGTCCAGTTTGTCAACTATACCTTGATGTCTTTTAATATTCATGTCAATGTGGTCCAGTTTGTCAACTATACCTTGATGTCTTGATGTCTTGATGTCTTTTAATATTCATGTCAATGTAGTCCAGTTTGTCAACTATATCCTTGATATCTTGATGTCTTTAAATATTCATGTTCATGTGTTCAAGACCTTGATGTCTTGATGATTTCAAATATTCATGTATAAAAGTAATCCTTGCAGATATTAAAGCTCAAACATTAAAAAAAAAAACACCAAACATTTGTATTGATGTAATAAAATATTTTTTTATAAAGCTTTAAAATAATAAAATATGAAAGTATCAAAAGATGACGGGGCAGGTGAAATATTAAAAGGTTCTCAGAATTTTATCAACTATGAAGTAAATGCAGATTAACATAACGTTCTTAACGGTAAGTTTCTAATAACTGTCCATCTGCGTTACTCTACAAAGTTCTTTATTGAGACACCTCTTATATTGTCAAAATGTGGCACATTTTCTAACAACTTAATATTCCCTTAGGCCATTCAGGGCTGGAATGCACATGCTTAGAACCCTCGAATCTATGCGCCCCCCCCCCCATCACAGCTCTGCTTATTTTAAAGAGACCTGTGTCAGAAGCATTCCACCCCGCGCGGTCTGGTGGCTTTGAAAAGCTGTTTCCCTACAACATTTATAATTTCGCCCATAAAGGGGGCAAAAGTCGGCGTAACTACTTGAAACTGTTCTGGTTAAGTGAAAGGAAGTCCGTAATGGAGTTATCCCTTTAGATTTCTTCAAAGCTTTGTGGTCTATGAAAGGATCCGTATGTGGGGAGGGACTGGTTGGTGCAGTCTGTGGCTGGAGCTGTAGAGGGGAGGGACTGGTTGGTGCAGTCTGTGGCAGGAGCTGTACGGGAAGAGACTGGTTGTTGCAGTCTATGGCAGAAGCTGTACGGGGGAGGGACTGGTTGGTGCAGGTGGTGGTAATGGTTTAAAGAACGTCCTATTCTGGAGAATCAAGACGTCTGAAGAACCTAGGAGCATCATCCACTGCTGATTTTACTCTGTGTCTGATCAGAAGAAGGAAAATTACATCAGTTTAATGTATTGGTTTATGCCAAAGACACCGACCTTCTAATTCTTATTAACGTATTATCTATGTAATGAGACGGGAATGTTACTCAACCCGCGTCAAATTTGCAATGGATTTAAATTTTCAACAAAACTCTGTTCAGCGTGAGAAACCATTGCGGTTTACCGTTCTGACCATTCAAATGTTAGATACTTTAAATTGCATCAAGGGTCAACTTTAGAATCCCAGAGGCTATAAGCTGTACTGATGAGACTATCGATTAAGACTATCTCTATAGATCACTGAACCATTACCCGATAGGTAACGGTCGCCTTGAGATGGCCAGTGGACTACACAAGGACGGAAGTAGGTGTCATCAGTCACCTGGACGCATGGTGATGGTCTCAAAACTCAGGTAAAGCACTTAATGTCACGTGCGTCATTCCCTCGCACACCTAACTTTACTGTTAATGATAACTATTCAATGAAAACTTGGACTCATTTGACAAAACAAATAAATTTGATTATAAGTATTTTTCTTATTTTCTAGTTCTGTGATATCGGAGCCCCTTGCAGTTTCCTCCAGCAATCAAATACCAACAATAATTTAGATCCCCAATAATAGTTAATCCTCCCTCAGCAGTTTACCATAAAAACATAAATTCATTTTTTAATATTTATCTCCATGATCATGATTAAGTTTGCGTTAACTTTGTTTCAACATGTCACCAGTAAATATGTCACTTTTAACCATGTGACCTGGGTCCTAGAGTTAGACATTCTCTGGTAGTGTATCATAGCTCTCTCTTGCAGGGGGGGGGGGGCAGTCTCTTTCCTCTCTCAAACAGAAGTCATTCTCTCGCTTCTCTCTATCAGGGGGCAGTATCTCCCCACTCTCTGTTGGGTCTCAATCTCTCGCCTCTCTCCAGGTAGGGTATCATAGACCTCCCTTGCGGGGGGGGGGGGCAGTCTCTTTCCTCTCTCAAACAGAAGTCATTCTCTCGCCTCTCTCTATCAGGGGGCAGTATCTCCCCACTCTCTGTTGGGTATCAATCTCTCGCCTCTCTCCGACAGGAACAGTCCCTCGCTATAACTTGAAATGTCACTTTGAAAGCCATATATCAGGAATAAATCAACAAGTAACTATGAAATAAATGTTTTTATTTTTAGTTTTCAAATTCCTTTCAGCCAAGTTTCACACATGCTAAACATAATTTAATGACATGACTTTCTATCAAGCTTAAAAGGAAATATATATTCAGAAACGTTAGAGCATTGCAAGCCATGTCAAGTTTACTTTGAAGACTGAGAGGCTTGCTATCACTTTACTTTAAATACACCAGACAAGTGTATGTGCTAGTTCATATTTCAAAATAATTGTAAATCATTGAACCGCCTTAAAAACAATTAAAGTCAAATTACTCACTACATGACTTTCATATCACTGTGGGGCTTTTCTTTAACTACTTTACTTTCCTATACATACATGGCTTTTCTATCACTACATGGCTTTCCTATTACTGCGGGGCTTTTCTATCACTACATGGCTTTCCTTTCATTGCATGGCTTTTCTATCACTACATGGCTTTCCTTTCACTGCATGGCTTTTCTATCACTACATGGCTTTTCTATAACTGCAGGGCTTTCTTTTCACTACATGGCTTTCCTATCACTACATGGCTTTCCTATCACTACATGGCTATTCTATCACTACATGGCTTTTCTATCCCTACATGGCTTTTCTATCACTGCATGGCTTTCTTTTCATTACATGACGTTCCTATCGCTACATGACTTTCTTATACATACATGGCTTTTCTATCCCTGCATGGCTTCCCTTTCACTACATGGCTTTTCTATCACTGCATGGCTTTCCTTTCACTATATGGCTTTTCTATCCCTACATGGCTTTCCTATCACTGCATGGTTTTCCTTTCATTGCATTGTCCCAACATGAGTGTGGCACATTAGGCACACTTTGATTTGTGAACAAATCTATTCAGTTATATTTCTAAAAGTGTTTACAAATGCCCATCTTTCACGTAATTAAGTTATAAATGATGTCAAAATTCAACAATAAGAAGAGATTTTTTATTTTAAAATTTCTTTTCATCTAAAACAATTTTTGCGATCCTATATTTTGCTTTGTTCAAATTTCTAATTTTTTTTCTATTGTTTAGCTCGAGTTAGGTTAAAACAATATTTTAAATAGATTTTTCAAACATGCATATACATGTTTATTCATTTTTTTAGGTTGACCTCTGACCTCTTTAAAGTGTCATGAAATATTAGCAGCGTTATTGTATGTTGTTCACACCGTGTCAAAAAATATTGGTGAAACAAAGATTTTTTCCCTCATTGTTTGTTGACATTTAGAGCGGTCCTGCATGACAAGTTGGGGCAAAATGTAACAAACCATTCTCTCGTAACTCATTATATTTTAAAATTCTCTCTATTAACTTTGCTTTTATTCGCTGGCTGGCGGGCTTGCTGTGTGGCGGGCAAAATCTTCGGACGGCTAATTGACGCACTTCTCGTCAACCTATCGAGCTGAAACTTGTTACATGGACTCGACGATGACAACACATTCTTTCAAATTTTCAGGCCCACCCCTTAACCCCCAAACCCCCAAAAATCAAATTGAAGCAAATATGATGACACCGATTTCACGAAATAAAATTCTTGTTCACTGCTTTAAATGGGATTGTTTTTTTTGTTTTTTAAATATCGCAAATGCGTTTGGTGCGTAATATTTTCTTTTGTTTTTCTGAAATGGTTGGTAAAAGTAAATCTTTGGTGTAAAAGAACATTAGAATATTAATATAGTTCAGGGGCGTGAAAAAATGTATAGTTGCTAGCCTTGGGAGGGGGGGCACTAATTGGATGCGTATGGAGTGCTTTACTTGTATGCATGTTTTGTCAAATATTCAGCCCCACCACCATTGTTCGATACAGCATTTTATAAGGATTTATACGGAAAACTATTTTTAATGACTGTTTAATTAATTAGATATTCTTTAAAATTATATTCTAATATCATTTTTAGGTCATTATAGAAAATGTTGTTCTCATAATTTGAAAGCGTTTTTTAAAATGTGCCAAGGGAGCAAATTAATAGACACAGGACAAACCCTTTACGTGTCTTGATTCATTCATTTCCATCTTAATGATGACAAAACGGAAGCACTCCTCATTCATAATCACATAACAGTGGCGTAGCTAGGGTTGGTGTCACCCGGTTCGGTAAACTCATGGTGTCACCCGGTTCGGTAAACTCATGGTGTCACCCGGTTCGGTAAACTCATGGTGCCCCCCCCCCAAAAAAAAAAAAACCAAAAAAAAAACCAACAACTTCTATGATCGATTGTTTCTTGTTAAAATAAGTCCACAGTATAACAATAACAAGGACAAAAAGCATAAATCGAAGTTAATGAGGTCCAGGTATATAAAAAATGTAACAACGTTGAGTTATAGTTATTTTTACATTACATTTAATGTATTTAAAATTCTCCTCTCCTTGTCTTCAAAGCTGCAAACCTGTCAATCATTTGATCAAAATCAATTTCCTTCAATGTATCACTTTCAATTCATAGCAGAGCCACATCAGAAAACCTTGATTGTACCGTGGTGGATCATACATTAAATATTTCTTGATAAGCCTTAGTTTTGAAAAGCTCCGCTCACATGAAGCCAAAGACTCACATATTGTAAGAAAAAATTAAAAACTTAGCAAGAGTATTGGAAGAGACTCTAGGAAGTCCCAATCAGCTATGAATTTCAAAATATTAATTACTGACCAGTCCATGACATTGTGACATTCAATAGCAGCTGCCTTTAGATGTCTTTTAAGCCATGGTAATTCTTTTGAAAGTTCATCTTCTGATAACTCATCATTGAAAGAAGTTACTTTTGGAACGTACACCATAACTCTTCTTCACTTGCTGATACTAGACTCTTGTGTTGAACAGCTCAAAACATATTTGCTACTTCCATGATCGCTGATGATCTGATCTGTAGTTCCGAATGAAAGCGATCAATACACTCCAGCATCTCCTTACTGTTTTCTTCTTGAAGAAAGAGACCAACATCTATTAATTTTTCTTCTGCCATTCTCTTCTTAAACCTTAATCTTCTCACTACCGAAATTCCATTGTGGTCTGATTTTAAAAGTTTCTTTTTAATAGCATGTTCCACTAAGGACCTCAAGCAGATGAGCCCAAAGGTAAAGGTAGCAGATAAACGTAAAATTACAAACATAATAATTAAATGATTGCATTTCAAATCAAAGACAGCATGCAAAAGACTTTGTTCTGTACCTCTTGTATCCAAATTTTTGAGAGGATTACACAAAGCTTCAATTGCTGCCACACATTCATCAAACTCATCTTTCACTGTCTCAACAGCAGCATGATAAGTACTCCAATACTTTGCTGATAGACTTTTCACTGACATTCCAGTGTGTTCAAATAGAACATTTCATTGATGAGTGGATGCAGCAAAGAAGGAAAATATTCTTTCAAGAGTACTGAAAAATGTCATTCATGAACCTTTCCGCTAAAGAGTGTTGACCACACAAGTTAAGCATATGGTACACGCATCCATTAAAAATCGAGTTCTTATTAATTTTTTTTCAGAATAACCTGAACACCTCTATGGATTCCAGACATTGTGGCAGCATTATCGTAACAATGAGCAATGAACATCATTATGTCTAGCCCATCACGTTTCAGATTTGCAAGAATTTCAGAACTGAAGTTATCAGCTTTTGTCCCTCTTAAAGGGAAAAATCCAAGAAACACTTCTGTCACTTCAATTTTCCCTTTGTGGATGTTCATATATCTGATCACTTCAGATATCTGGTCAGTGTGTGATATATCAGGTGTACTTTTGAACATAATTCCAAAATACCTCGCAGCCTTTATATCCATGATAAGAATCTCCTTCATATGATTTTCAAGGACATTTATAAATTCATGTTGGGTTTCTGGTGAAAGGTAAGATGCTGATGTTTTTTCTATAGATGTGCTCCTCTTTAGTCTCATTTGGTGCTCTTTTAGCACTGGATCAGATTTAGATAGCATATCAACCATTTCAATAAAGTTTTAGTGAAGATTTGTCTCCGTTCTGGCCACGAAATGCCAGATTTTGTTTTTCAAGATATAATATGATATACAGCAACCTGTGAAGGATATCCCTACACATTTTCTTTTCCCTGTCCATCACAGCAATACTTTCGGCATCAATTGTTTTGTGTATCCTAAGTCCTGCTGCTAATGATTTCCACTTTTCAAGGCAACATAGGCGCTCTTCCAAAGCTTCATGATTTTGTAATTTTGGTCTCAGTTTTCACCAATTTTAAAAGCCAGTAACAAATTTGTATCTTGTTTCTGTAACATTAACAGCAAACAATCTGAAGCACAAACAATTCGATTTATGAATGAAGAGTGACAAAAAATACCCAAGACCGCAGTATTTTCTCGCCATTTTGCATCATCCCGTAGATCCATTGTTTTGTTAGTTGGCGAACACCTCCTTAGATTTCGCATTTTGCCTTGTCACTAATCTGAATGGTCCGTCCTTGTTCTGAAGCGAGGTATTCCATATTTTAATAATTTCACACCGAAAATAATCTGAAATTGTTACATTCCATCGAGAAGAATCTGATAAAATGTGCCGGGTTTTGTCATTCACCATCATACTTACAGTATCTTGGTTTGAATCAACATTATCAGCAGACATTTCTATTTCCAAACCACCCATGCCTTCTACTTGTGTTTTCACGTCAATCTCTTCAATTTTTCTCCACTGTTTGCTGAAAAGAATGCATGCTGATGGTCTCCGGAGAATCACCATCAATGGTAAGCTGACAAAAGTCTTTTGATGAATCCTGACTCTAGTGATCATCATTTGGTTTCTTGATATTGAAGCATGTATTCTGGTAGTGATTTTAGTGAGTCGCGTATTTTCTTTTTTGCTCTTCACTGCTGACAGTCACTTGGCCATTTAGATTTGTGCAAACCGTGTGGCATGATTTAATAATCTTGAACAATAAACATGCTTTAATTTTGTCATTTTCAAGACAACAAACAAAATAATTACTGACGACTGTTCAAAAAACAACAGTCAGACCATTGTCCAAAATACAAAACAGAAAAGTAGCAGGTAAAACCCAGCACTCGAAATATGACAATGCGGCAACTCCACTGGCTTCCAATATCCTCTCGCATCAAGAACAAGTCTGCCAATCCATATGCTTTAACTCGTTCACTGACCCCCACTTTCCTGTCTATCTCTCTGAACTGTTGCTTCCTTACATACCCACAAGACAACTACGCTCTTTAATTGACAATAGAACCCTCTCAATCCCAAGAACCAAAACTAAGACCATCGGTAAACGCTCCTTCCATTTGCCCACGTTCTGGAACCAGCTCCACTTCTACATCCGTTATTGTGAAACCTCGTCCACTTTCTAAAAGGCCCTTAAAACCTATCTGTTTAGGTCCGCCTATGACCTGTGATGCACCCTCCTTGCCTTGCCTCATTTTCTGTCTCGGGTCGATCCTGTAGTATAGGCAAAAACGTGCCAAAGTGTACTCGTTTTTATAGCCAGTTTAATGTTTAAGCTACTGTTTCTATAGTCATTTTTCACATTGTAGTTACTATTCGAGTGTCTCTGTTTTTTTCATTTTTATTTTACTTTAGCAGTTTAAATAGGTTACATGTTTTTAATAATTGTAAAGCGCTTAGAGCTGTAAGGTAAGCGCCATAAAAAATGCCTAAATAAATAAATAAATGTCAAGGGTCAATACTAGTGACGAATCGGGGAAAATATTAATTTTTATTAATTTTTTAGTATTTCTTAGTTTCGATATATTATATCATATATGTCTTCAAAAAACGTTTCGTTATTTAAATTTAAATAAATAAGAATTAATCATTAAAAGATTGAAAATTGTGTGAAATAAAATATTTTTTAACCCTATAAATGGGTAAAAATGAGTCGTATACTTATAATCCCCCTACAACACCGTATTTGGTATCAATGGGAGGCCCTATTTCCCAGAATCTATATACATATAGCCTCCCGTCATTTATGGAAGTTACCGAACACTTCAATTGGCGGTGAATAATGACTGTGTTTTTCTGACCTAAATATAGGATCATCTCATTTCTGACGCATCAACCTTGATCTTTTAATAAAGCACGCATTTGGATTGGTTATATTTGTGAAAAATATATGTGTGATCGATTATTCTTTTATAAAACTCAGTTTTTTGCGAGCATGTGTGCCCGGCAATATGCAATTTTTCAATCGGGTGTCACCCCTAAAATTGTGTCAACCGGTGCGGTCCGCACCCTCCGCACCTGCCTCGCTACGCCACTGATCACACATCATTCTCTACCTCAACTCTTCCCACCTTATTTCAAGTAGGTAACTCCGACATACCGTTTACACCCTCTGCTAGGAATCTTGGTTATATTCTTTCTAACAACATGTCTCTCGATAAACATATCTCTCACATTTGTCGTTCGGCATACACCGCCATCCGTCAGATCAGCTCCATCCGCCACTACCTCACAGTTAGCGCTACAAAAGCTCTAGTCTGTGCTCTTGTTCTCTCTCGTCTTGACTATTGCAACTCTCTTCTGTTAGGTTCACCTAACAACTGCATAGAAAAACTGCAGAAAGTTCAAAACTCAGCTGCTGGGCTAGTTCTAAAGGCCAAAAAACGTGATCACGTCACTCCACTACTCCACTCCCTTCATTGGCTACCTATACAGGCGCGCATTGACTACAAATTGTCTGTTCTCTGTCACAACTTTTTCTCGGATTCCTGCCCTTCCTATCTAACCGAACTCCTTTCTGTCTATTCACCACTTCGATAGCTTCACACGCAGACACGCGTATTCTGTCCGTTCGCAAGACACACACTAAAACATATGGTGAACGATCTTTCTCTTTCTGCGCCCCCAAACAATGAAACTCTTTGCCACTACACATCCGCAATATACCAACCACCCATGCCTTCAAAACTGCACTCAAAGCACATCTTTTTAAACGATACTACCCGGACTGATTCCCCTCCTCTGACCGATAAACGAGCCTGCTGGCTGCCGTCCATTGTTTGCCTTGTAAAAGTTTTGAGGTGGGGTGGATGAATATACATTTGATTTTGCTGTTATGGTTACACGCTGTTCTTTATTTCATAAATGGATTTTATTTTAATGTCATGATTATGTCTCTTTTGGTAATATTTTTATGTACAGTGTGATGAGCCCAGCCCTAGGCTGGGGTACCACGCTATATAAGACCACTAATATTTATTATTATTATCTATAGAAACGTGTCAATACCTCTCATCGAAGCACATATCCTTGTAGTTATATTTTATTCCCAAGCTGCCAATATCTACTGTCCTTGATATGTAAACATCTATTCTGTGTATCCCTGCACCTAACCTCATTGATAAATACATACATTAAACAACATTTGGGCAATATCTAAGGTTCTATAAACTGATGTTGTTTTTTTTTACTTAGGTCGCCAGCACGTCGACTGCACGTCCCAGTACTTGTCTGGACGATGGAAGCAAGAGTTGCATTTGTAAGAGCAAATAGAGACCTCCTTCACCCTTAGCCTTAGCCACCTCGCGCTTGTGTGGTGCACGTTTGGTGCATCGCCGACCGTATCAGATAGAGACGCCGGCCTGGTATGTAAGTCTATGTATGTGTATTGAGATATTATGGGATTGAATTCTTTCGTTTAATTTTGGCGTTAACGTAGACATGTAATCAGTGTGTACACGATGCTAACCTAATATGTCTTAAACTTAGCTAAATGAATCTTGATGGATCACTGCTGACAATAAACTTTGAATTTCTGATTTTGTCAAAAGGTTTGCTTTGTAGAGGTTCCATGGATAAGTCATTAGCCACGATAGTTCCGTTGCTGAAATTTGCGCATTATTCATTTGTAAACTGCCAAGACATGTCAAATTTGTGCTAAAGACATCTTGTTCATTGATTCAGTGCTAAGGACTTCGTGTTCATTGATTCGTTGCTAAGGACATCTTGTTCATTGATTCATTGCTAAGGACTTTGTGTTTATTGATTCGTTGCTAAGGACATCTTGTTCATGGATTCGTTATTCAGGACACCTTGTTCGTTGATTCGTTTACTAAGAACATCGTGTTCATTCATTCGTTGCTAAGAACATCTTGTTCGTTGTTTCGTTATTCTGGACATCTTGTTTGTTGATTCGTTGCTAAGGACATACTTTTCATTGATTCGTTGTTACGTTCATTGATTCGTTCATCATCAAATTTCTGAGTTAAGTTATCAAGACGAGGCGTGCTACAACTACCACCACAATGTCAACCGTGACGAAACTACCACCATTACTAGCTACACAACCAACCTCGTGGTATACGCCTAACTGCTCCCGAAAGTAGATACAACTTAAGATTTAAAGTCAAGGTGTAACCTACCACCCATAAATATACCCCCCCCCCCAATCTCTTACATCGATTGTTTCCATCAATATTGGGGTACCCTCTCTTATCATTATTAGGGACTATCGTGTTGAAAGCGATTTTAGCAGTTACATTATAATTCAGTAGTGTAATAAGTTCCTGGATGCTATATTTTAAAACAATACCACACTTATTTTTAAATTGTAGTAGAAAAATAATAATAATTTAAAAAAAACACCTTTGGTAGACCTCTGCTGGGGTGTGGGATTATGACAAGGAACTCTATGAGGAGTCTAACGTAGTAGTGACACGTCTAGAAGTACTCTTTAAATGGGGACCGCTTTACACCAAAACGATATGTCCTAATGCAAAGTGTAGCGTACGCACTTCAAAGAGTTATGCATAACGTGAACTTAACCGATCGATGACATACTTTATCTGAATCGGATACTGTAAAATACGAAAAACACCATACAAGAAATTTAGTTCCTTTTATTTTGCTGTTTTTTTTTTCGCTATTTTACCTTCAATCGTCGTTAAATACGATCAGGACTAATGAAGGTTTTACAGCACAAATGTTACCTCAGATGACCCGTTTATTTTTGGCTTCTCTCCTTCGCTCCGTGCTCACCTACAAAAAGAGTTTATCTGATTGGACGTGGCCACGTGACGGACTCGCCGCGCTCACCCTGTTCGAGGATCAATACCCTGGGAGGGGCCTGGCCGAAAATCTGTCAATAACCGGGAGGGGCCTGGCTGCGGAAGCCGACATTGATGCTTCTTCACACTGTTCGGTTATTATTGGCGATCAAGTTCAAACCAGACTCCCCCACGTGCCGTATCCACGACCTCGGTGCAGAAGACCGTTAACGATTGTGTTAGGGCTGGTCCAGGGGCTAGCTCTGAACCCTGTCCCGAATCAATAAAAGATAATACATGAAGGGACGGCGTATAGGATGGGTGAAGAAATAGTTGAACAAGCTATGCTGAAGCTTGAAATGAAAAAGATAGGAGAGTGAAAGGAGAATGTCTCGGCTAAAAGCATTCTGCAGCAGAGTAAACAACAAAGAAATGGAAATGAGTTCAAGAAAACGCAAGTGTCTGGAGTTTTCCAACGACCACATAGATAATATTGTGACTAACACATTCGAAGAGCCCTCTTTGATTGGTAAAAGCACCATGAGAGAAGCTAATGTTTTTTTTTTGGTTTCCATTGTATTGTCCCTTAACGTTTGCCTTAGATGCCGCACATGTTATATAGGTGCAACGGGACGGAGATTGTCTGTGAACATCTTCATAAAATCGATCAAGGCAAAGTATATATCCCGATCTCTTCCCATTTGAACGGAGATACACACAAACGTCCATCGGGTGTTTCCATCGAGGCCCTGATTTTCTGCAACAGCAAGAGATTCTCGACTCCAATTCACTATATTTATTCAACAAAATGCTCCCTTTCTAGTGGTCCTCAATCTCCATGAATCAAAAAAAAAAAAAAAAAAAAAAAAAAAAAAAAAAAAAATTAATATAATTTTTGTCAATTAAAATCTGACACTTTACATTTAATGATACTTTAATTCCTTTATGTCATATGCACTGAAACTGGCCGACCACAAACCGCTAAATACATATAAACACGTTATCGGAGGTCGTACCTCAAGGAGTTTCACTAGCGCAAAGCTTCACAACAATGATTATCATTTAGTAGGTTTATAAGAACGAGATCATCCGTCATCGCGGCTTACATAAACATCATTTATCGGCCTACAGTTTATACTTTATTTTCTAGAAGTTCTAACCGATAACTATCTATATTTTATCTTTTAACAAGCTGATTCACCCGGCTTTTCCCGGGAAGGAGACTCATGCAGAAGCAACTGAAGTAATCATGCTAAACATTAAAAAGATTGCTTAAATTTAACCGTGAAGAATTAGATATTTTAAAGCAACTAGTTATTATTTGTTTCTTAAACGGCTTTAAATACAAAACGTACATGCCCTGTGGAATTTATGAAGCCATGTCATTTTAAGAGTTCACGCCACATACATAGCTTCCTGGAGATACAGGAGAAAGATAACATCATTTCTTGTATGTTACTTTTTTTAAAACTCTCAAGCTTCTCTCTAATACAAATATGTTGAACTCGAAGTTTACAGATAAACTATATATATATGTCTAATATACAGACTATATATGTTAATGATGTTAATGTTTAATAGGGGTAATAAGGGGAGAGACAGCAATCAGGTTAGCACAATATGAAATGAGTAAAAACTGAGTAGGTTAAACATAAGAAATAGCACTTAGCTTGGAAGTAGTATCAGTGGGTAGCAAAAGAAATATTTGACGCATTTGACATGTGTGTGACACATATCTTTTGCTGCCCACTGATACTACTTCCAAGCTAAGTGCTATTTCTTATCTTTATACCGTTTTTTCTGCTGTCTTGTTCGCTGACGAAGGCTTTCTGCCGACTCATTCGTTGTTTTGTTTCTTTTTTCAGGGTTAACCCTACTCCGTTTTACTCATTTTTTAATGTTTAATATACATCGTGTTATGGCGGGATTAAGCATGAGTTTAAATGTCCTTTAACTTTTGTCTTTAACATGAAATCCGTTTAAAAAATAACAAATGTTTTTGTTTTTTTTTAAATTAGAAAATGCAGATGCTATTTTTTTAAAAAAAAGAACGTAGTTATCACAATTAGAACAATAACAATGTTTGATCCTATGAAATAAAGATAGTTGTTCGTCCGTCAAAATCGACTGGGACCATCGAGGCATCCGGTAAACAAATGGATGACTGGTGACTTGCGCTGGTGACTTTGTTTAAATTTAGGAAGAGTTGCGCAGCGTCAACCTCACTCTCTCGTCCGGACCCACCCATGTCCCGTGGCAGGAATGAGTCAAGACGACCGGATATGGGTACGGATGCAGTGGATGACCAAGATGTTACGACGTGCCCCATCTTCCTGTACACACTCCACGTGCGTTGCTGTAATCGCCATCTCCTCCGCTGAACCTAAATGGTGTCCTCCGCAGGATCCGTCGACGTCCAGGCTTCGCATGCCGTAGGTGGGCAGTCTTAAATTACCTAGGGTTTGAGGCCCATCAGCTAACCGTCACCTGGTTTACCCGGCTACAGCGGCCATACCCTGGAATAAAGATAGTAAAACATATTTAGCTCACGCAAAGACATTCATTTCATTTGTGTGTGTGTGTGTATATATATATATATAGATATATATACATATATATATATATATATATATATATATATATATATATAAAATATATTATTTTTTTTTGTGTGTGTGTGTATATATATATATATATATAGATATATATATATATATATATATATATATATATATATATATATATATATAATTATTATTATTATATAGACATGCTTTCTTGCTTCGAAGTCCATAAATCCATTGACCCCTATATAAAACAAATGTTTGACCTGTTCCATACCCATCTTAAATACTACCAGAGCTGTTCCATGGACCATCTGAATTTTATAGAAGGTCTCCTATGGACTATCTGAATGTTGTAGTAAGACGTCCATGGACCATCTGAATTTTTTAGCAGGTCTTCTTTGGACTATCTAAATATTATAGTAAGACTTCTATTGGCTATATGAATGTTATAGTAGGTCTTATATGGACTATATGAATGTTATAGCATTTGCTGCAAGGACCATCTGAATGATGGATTTTTTTATGTCGTTGACCCATCATATTATTAGTGTCCACTGGTCATTAGTTTCCATGATCTACCCCCCACCCACCCACCCTCTGTCTTTTATTTTCATTTGTATTTATACGAGAGTCAACTCTAATGGCAATCTACGGCATGGCTTTATATTTTATCCATTTATAAATCTAGTTGTGTTCACAGAGTGCGTTTCTCTATCCATGGAGTCCTCGATCAGAAATGCAATGGATATAAACTGTTTGAGATCCACTTGTAGTTTATGCGTACGGTTACAGCCCCGGTAACGTGAGACCGTTGATTCCAACGACCCGTGACCACCGCGTGGTAATGTGATCACGTTTAAGGACTCGTCACGACATATGTTTAGGCGTACGTCCCTTATTGTACAACATGCCTGCGCTCAATCAAATCATTTTATACGTCACTCTATACGTCATAAGATCACAGGTAATTATCGACACGTGGTGAGAAACAATCGCAATGTTTCTATCTCCAAGGAGACGCTATTTTTAGGTTCATCAACAAATGAAGTACCATGGTCTCCCTACACGCCTCACGTCAGATCAGATCTGCAGTGCTGCCACAGCTGTGTCATAATGTGGTATTGAACTATAGATCTTTTTTTGTTGTTGTTTTTTTTTTGTTGGTTCGACTAACATGACATTTAGTGTTTGCATCTGATTGATATGATATAGGGAACGACAGGTTGTGGGGTGAGCTAGGACGCAAATTTATGTTGAAAGTGTACTGTGTTGTTTTTTTTTTTTGGTTGTTGTTTTTGTGTGTGTGTGGGGGGGTAGTGAGGGGTTGTGAGTGTGGTGTGAAGTAAGTTTTTATGAGTTAATGTACATGTTGGTGCCAAGTGTTGTATGGCGCGCAACATATGAGTTCATATTGATCAGTGGGCACGCAACATATGAGTTCCTAGTGATCAGTGGGCGCGCAACATATGAGTTCATATTGATCAGTGGGCGCGCAACATATGAGTTCATATTGATCAGTGGACGCGCAACATATGAGTTCATATTGATCAGTGGGCACGCAACATATGAGTTCATATTGATCAGTGGACGCGCAACATATGAGTTCATATTGATCAGTGGGCACGCAACATATGAGTTCATATTGATCAGTGGGCACGCAACATATGAGTTCATATTGATCAGTGGGCACGCAACATATGAGTTCATATTGATCAGTGGGCACGCAACATATGAGTTCATATTGATCAGTGGGCACGCAACATATGAGTTCATATTGATCAGTGGGCACGCAACATATGAGTTCATATTGATCAGTGGGCACGCAACATATGAGTTCATATTGATCAGTGGGCACGCAACATATGAGTTCATATTGATCAGTGGGCACGCAACATATGAGTTCATATTGATCAGTGGGCACGCAACATATGAGTTCATATTGATCAGTGGGCACGCAACATATGAGTTCATATTGATCAGTGGGCACGCAACATATGAGTTCATATTGATCAGTGGGCACGCAACATATGAGTTCATATTGATCAGTGGGCACGCAACATATGAGTTCATATTGATCAGTGGGCACGCAACATATGAGTTCATATTGATCAGTGGGCACGCAACATATGAGTTCATATTGATCAGTGGGCACGCAACATATGAGTTCATATTGATCAGTGGGCACGCAACATATGAGTTCATATTGATCAGTGGGCACGCAACATATGAGTTCATATTGATCAGTGGGCACGCAACATATGAGTTCATATTGATCAGTGGGCACGCAACATATGAGTTCATATTGATCAGTGGGCACGCAACATATGAGTTCATATTGATCAGTGGGCGCGCAACATATGAGTTCATATTGATCAGTGGGCGCGCAACATATGAGTTCATATTGATCAGTGGGCACGCAACATATGAGTTCATATTGATCAGTGGGCACGCAACATATGAGTTCATATTGATCAGTGGGCACACAACATATGAGTTCATATTGATCAGTGGGCGCGCAACATATGAGTTCATATTGATCAGTGTATCCTTGCAAACGCTAATCAAAAATGGTAACCAGCCCCCCCCCCCCGCCAGTATTTTCGTCAATATTTTAACCGCTGGGAAATGGACAAACTTATGTTTGACTTAATGTAAAAAATAATAATAATACTTAGATTTGACAATGTATACAATAAGTACAAACATTTCTTTTCTGCTGAAACCACTCGAATGCTACGTTCACTTCTTCACTCGTATGCTACGTTCACTTCTACACTCGTATGCTACGTTCACTTCTACACTCGTATGCTACGTTAACTTCTACATTCGTATGCTACGTTTACTTATAAACACTAGTATGATAATTTTACCGTTACACTCCTATGCTACTTTCTCTTCTACACTAGTATGCTACTTTCACTTCTACACTAGTATGCTACTTTCACTTCTACACTTGTATGCTACTTTCACTTCAACACTAGTATGCTACTTTCATTTATACACTCGTATGCTACTTTCACTTGTACACTCGTATGATACGTTCACGTATACAGATAGTATGCTACTTTCATTATACACTAGTATGCTACTTACACTTCTACACTAGTATGCAACTTTCACTTCTACACTAGTATGCTACTTTCACTTATACACTAGTATGCTACGTTCACTTATACACTAGTATGCTACTTTCACTTATACACTAGTATGCTACTTTCATTGATACACTTATGCTACTTTCACTTCTACACTAGTATGCTACTTTCACTTCTACACTAGTATGCTACTTTCACCTATACACTAGTATGCTACTTTCACTTCTACACTAGTATGCTACTTTCACTTATACACTAGTATGCTACTTTCACTTCTAATCTTCAGAATTCAGTCCTTAACTCAATTATTCTAATTTTGGCGTATGTTGTGTGGCAAGGTTATGTTAGATAAGCATGCATGTGAATTTTACATTCAGTATTATTGTTCTATTTTATCTTATTTTTCAAATCATCAATAAGATATACATTTACAATTTATTTGAAGGAAACAAAATATTGTCATGTTGACAATGTTGTACTTTTCATAAACAGTGTTAAATGTTTGTAGAGTTAGAACACTGGCCTTTGCCATCAAATTATGCATGCATACTCTCTGAGGTTATACGCTTTTAGATGCTATGATTGACAGACTTCAAGGCTTCTGTGTAATAGAACTGTACATTAAGTTAGCAACACTATCATTTATCATGTTTAAGAGCACGCTTAGAATCGGCTTGAGACTGGCAGACTAACAGGCTGTCAGCCTAACAGGCTGTCAGACTAACAGGCTTAGACTCGGCTAGAGGCAGGCAGACTAACATGCTTTCAGACTAATAGACAGTCAATATTGTCTGTCAATTGTATATTCTTCTTGTGTATGCTCTCATGGGGAGGCATCGCGGGAAAGTACAGCTGGTGATCTGCATCAAGGTGTAAGACCTGCTGAGGGTTCATTTTGTGGCCTTTGAAGGTTTCCTTAAGACAATCGAATCACCGTCGTTGCGGTCAGTCCAATCACCGCCATTGTGGTCAGTCCATTCACCGCCATTGTGGCCAGTCCATTCACCGCCATTGTGGTCAGTCCAATCACCGCCATTATGGTCAGTCCAATCACCGCCATTGTGGTCAGTCCAATCACCGCCATTGTGGTCAGTCCAATCACCGCCATTGTGGTCAGTCCAATCACCGCCATTGCGGTCAGTCCAATCACCGCTATTGTGGTCAGTCCAATCACCGCCATTGTGGTCAGTCCAATCACCGCCATTGTGGTCAGTCCAATCACCGCCATTGTTGTCAGCCCATTCACCGCTGTTGTGGTCTTTCTCTTGAATGCTGTATAAGACTTCACAATGTGTCATAAAAAGCGCTCAACCTACATGTCGATTACTAACAAACACCACTGATAATAATAGGATTTCTTAGTAGTATAATCTGGGTGCTAAAGAATACTCATCACGTCTTTCTCATGGGCTGGGGGGGGGGGGTTAAAATATTATTTTACCAACTATAAGTAGATTTAAATTTTCGCGAACATTCTCATCAATAATTCATCTTGATGACACGTCACATCGTATGACTCGGGCCACATATTGGATTCAGAAGGCAAATGTGAACCTATGAACTTAGCTCGTCGAACGTTACTCATGCCTTATGCTAATGCTATGCACAGATTTCATATCGCGTCCGAAGATCACGACTTACAAGTGTCTGCGCCAAGACGGCGAGTCTAAGCCGCACGAGGATGGCTGGCGAGATAGCGAGCTGCTTGACTCAATGTATTCCTTCGCCGAAGGGCAGGGCCAGCCATTCTGAACACATTGCCGCAATATCCTTGATTTAGCTACTCGCTATACGTTTTTATGGCTTAAGGCTGTCGTCGAAATCAGACTTTTTTACCCCTTTTAGAAATTTAAGATTCCCCCCCCCCCCCCCACACACACACACTTTTTGTGTGCATAAATTTCTGTAAAAAAGTTTGGAGGACTTACCATATTTCTACCTGAAAACGTGGATATTTCTGCAATTGAAGCTAGTACATTGTAAACAGAATTTTGGTTGTTGAGAGTTCCTGGCTCCAATCTCATGAACTATTGGTATGACCTCTAAGTATGATGAGACTTCTAAGTATGACTAGACTTCTCATTATGACAAGACTTCTCAGTATGACAAGACTTCTCAGTATGACAAGACTTCTGGGTATGACAAGACTTCCAAGTATGACAAGATCAGTCTAATATAACTCTTACTCTTTAAGGACCAACAATGTATTGAAAATATTTTTTTTTAAAATATCGGTAAATCCCATACTTTATTTCAATCCAATAGTAAGGATTGCTCCTTTTACTGACCAAAATCAGTTTGGCGAATATGTCTTCAACTTGATGCATATGTCTTACAGAGTTAAGTTTGATGCACATGTCTTGCAGAATTCAACTTGATGCATATGTCTTACAGAGTTAAGTTTGATGCACATGTCTTGCAGAATTCAACTTGATGCATATGTCTTACAGACTTAAGTTTGATGCATATGTCTTACAGACTTCACTTTGATGCACATGTCTTGCAGAATTCAACTTGATGCATATGTCTTACAGAGTTAAGTTTGATGCATATGTCTTACAGACTTCACTTTGATGCACATGTCTTGCAGAATTCAACTTGATGCATATGTCTTACAGAGTTCATTTTGATGCATATGTCTTACAGACTACAGTTTGATGCATATGTCTTACAGAATTCAGTTTGATGCATATGTCTTATAGAATTCAGTTTGATGCATATGTCTTACAGACTTCACTTTGATGCATATGTCTTACAGACTACAGTTTGGATGCATATGTCTTACAGACTACAGTTTGGATGCATATGTCTTACAGACTCCAGTTTGATGCATATGTCTTACAGACTACAGTTTGATGCATATGTCTTACAGAATTCAGCTTTCTGCCTCTGTCTTACAGAGTTGAGTTTGATATCGTTGTGCCATTGTCAGAAAGAATTTGTTTCCTTACATCTCACATTCTAAGAAAAATAAAGATGTTAACAAGGAACTTGAATACTACTAGAATTATTGATTTCAAATTTCCCAGTAAGCCACCCCCCCCCCCAGTTTCTTAATCCCCCAACTCCGAAAGTTACCGTTGTAAGTCCGTCTTGCTTGATTTGATGCATACAATTTTCAACGAGGGAAGTAACTAATTAGTTTCAAGGAAAATTGATTACTTTATTAAACTATAGCTTTTTTCCCCCCCATCTCTTACACTGTTCTTACTTTCTCTACCTCTCTCTCTTTCTCTCTCTTTCTCTCTCTCTTTCTCTCTCTTACACACACACGCAAACACTCTCCTACACCCCCCTCTCCCTCTCCCTATATTTCTAGACTATCCCCCTACCCGTAAATAAACTACGGAGCTACTGCACGATACCGAGCACGGGACGATATCGAGCATGGGACGATACCGAGCATGGGACGATACCGAACACGGCACATTTCAAAATGAAAATAAAAATATAATTATTTGAACACTGTCCTTGTTTTTCTCTTTAGTTATTATAGACGGACCATTCACACTTTCACACAATATATATGTATATTGGTTTTTGTTTTTAATTATTTTACATTATTGAACATATTGAAGCTGCATACTCTCAAGTCAGATGTAAGCTGACCATTTATAAAAGGAGTATGGAGGTATTGTGGAACGCTTAAAACCTGCTTCGTTTCATTCATCACATCCTTCAGAGTTGTCTTCTCATCTTCACATTTGCAACGTGTAACGACATTTGGGGGAGAAGTACATTTCTTGATTATCGCCACGCGACCCTGGCAACCCCCTCCTGGGCCAGCTTCCCAGTGTCAACCACCCCCCTATGAAACATAGCTGCAATTTTGCATAAGATGGCGAACTAATAATACATTTTTAGATTATTTTCACTGAAAAGATATGAAGCTAAATATTCCCAGATGTATGTCAACAACTCTGTTTTAAATTTTTATGAAAACTCGCGGATAATCCATAAAACAGTTTAAAAATCCGTGTCTGAATTTTCTGGGAACAGGCATAATGTGAGAAAGAATATGGAGAGAAACGTGAGGTGGAGAAGCGTGTGTGTGTGTGTAAAAAGGGTGAGAGGGGGGGGGAGAATGATTGACCTAGTCTGGAATGGAAATGAAGCCTCACCTTTTGAAAGTTTAAACACATCGCTAATTAATTGCTTTTCCCTTTTCTTTGTTGCCGCCCGATTGATCGCAGCCCGGGTCCCTGGTTTTCCATCTTAATTTGACAATCTTTACCAGTGCCATGCCTTCTCTCTACCGACGTCTTTCACCTCACCGCCCATTGCTTTGCCTTCTCTCTACCGACGTCTTTCACCTCACCGCCCATTTCTTTGCCTTCTCTCTACCGACGTCTTTCACCTCACCGCCCATTTCTTTGCCTTCTCTCTACCGACGTCTTTCACCTCACCGCCCATTTCTTTGCCTTCTCTCTACCGACGTCTTTCACCTCACCGCCCATTTCTTTGCCTTCTCTCTACCGACGTCTTTCACCTCACCGCCCATTTCTTTGCCTTCTCTCTACCGACGTCTTTCACCTCACCGCCCATTTCTTTGCCTTCTCTCTACCGACGTCTTTCACCTCACCGCCCATTTCTTTGCCTTCTCTCTACCGACGTCTTTCACCTCACCGCCCATTTCTTTGCCTTCTCTCTACCGACGTCTTTCACCTCACCGCCCATTTCTTTGCCTTCTCTCTACCGACGTCTTTCACCTCACCGCCCATTTCTTTGCCTTCTCTCTACCGACGTCTTTCACCTCACCGCCCATTTCTTTGCCTTCTCTCTACCGACGTCTTTCACCTCACCGCCCATTTCTTTGCCTTCTCTCTACCGACGTCTTTCACCTCACCGCCCATTTCTTTGCCTTCTCTCTACCGACGTCTTTCACCTCACCGCCCATTTCTTTGCCTTCTCTCTACCGACGTCTTTCACCTCACCGCCCATTTCTTTGCCTTCTCTCTACCGACGTCTTTCACCTCACCGCCCATTTCTTTGCCTTCTCTCTACCGACGTCTTTCACCTCACCGCCCATTTCTTTGCCTTCTCTCTACCGACGTCTTTCACCTCACCGCCCATTTCTTTGCCTTCTCTCTACCGACGTCTTTCACCTCACCGCCCATTTCTTTGCCTTCTCTCTACCGACGTCTTTCACCTCACCGCCCATTTCTTTNTGGGGGGGTGCCTGCAAGTGGAAGGGATTGCCAGCAAGTGTGTGGGGGCCAGCAAGTGGGGGCTGGGCCAGAAAGTGGGGGGGGGGAAGGGCAGCAAATGAAGGGGGGGAGCAAATGAAAAAGGGGGGGGGGGTGGTTAAGTGCACCGAGACAAATATCTAAAATGGGTGGCGAAGAAATAGGAACTAGGTGATGAAACGATACGAAACATGAGTCTTGGCCCAACGTCATAAATGTAGGTACAGTTTTGAAGTATTAATAGATCATTACCTTAACATTGCCTGAACGTGAGATGATATTAAGAGGTATTGATGGTAAAGGGATTTTCATGGGGTTTGGATGGTTAATGATGGTAAGGGTTGTTGATGGTAAAACGATGTGCACTAAGGTATTGATAAAATGATGTTCTAAACCCTAAATGTGAGGTAATCCAGAGTTGAACTCAGAAAAATTTAAAATTCATATCTAATAACTTATTCAATGACTGTATACCATTTATTTTATATTAGGTTTTGATACTGATAGGCGAGATTATATCAATAATTTTATATTAGGTTTTGATACCGAGATTATATCAATAATTTTATATTAGGTTTTGATACTGAGAGTATACTGTAATACCCTTATTTATTGTTTATATTAGCCTGGCCTTGGATAGCAAAAGCCCCGACCAGATAAACAGCTTGAGTTTAGGCGCCGTCTTCCCATAAAAGTATATATTAATACACACGTCTTTCAATACAAAAATAAGATTTCTGCGCCCTTCTAAAGATGGCGCCAGGGGTGGGGGGTTCCCCCTGCACACTGCCCTGATACTGAGTGTATACCAACCCTCATCTTTTTTTTGTTGATACCGAACGTATACAATATTCCTCTACTTCCAATTGATACCGAACGTATACAATATTCCTCTACTTCCAATTGATACCGAACGTATACAATATTCCTCTACTTCCAATTGATACCGAACGTATACAATATTCCTCTACTTTCAATTGATACCGAACGTATACAATATTACTCTACTTCCAATTGATACCGAACGTATACAATATTCCTCTACTTCCAATTGATACCGAGTGTATACCAACGTGATCCTGACAGTAGTCCCACGGGTCCTAGATGAAGTTGATCCCTGTCACGGTGGATAGTGACAATGACATGAATAGGTTCAGATGTTGAAACAGTTGAAACTTTACTTCTGTCAAGGGCTTGGATGGTGAAAAAACATGTCATAACATTAACTGGATGAATACAGTTTCGGCTTTGGGTATGGGCGATATAGGTGGTACAGTTTACACTGGTGGTATAGTGAACATAGGTGGCATAGTTAGTATAGTTGGTATTGGTGGTATATTGGTATAGGTGGTATATACGGTATAGTTGGTTTTGGTGGTTTTTGTAGTTGAGATGGTGTTGGTGGTATAGATTTCTGGTTAGGGCGTCCCTTTTCAAGGGAGGCGAATGCCATAGAACGAAATTGGGAAAAAAACGTCAAAAAAAAATAAATTTTATATCGATAAAAAACAAATCTGAAAATTCCGCCCCTCAATGTAATTTTAAAAAAGGTGGACCGTCCCCTTCAGACACCCCTCTTCCTACGCCACTGACTACGTCCATTATGCTATTGCGTAAGAAGAGTAGGGTGGAGGGGGCAGTCGGCCCAAGGCGGTACTTTCCTATACATGGAGGGGTGATATTTTCTGCAAACTGCAGAGTTCCTTTTTTTTTTTTTTTCGTTGAAGGAGTGGCTAATATCTTGGTCAAACCAGGTGGCACCCACTTTTGCTACGACATTGAATTTATGGACAGTTCTGCATTAATTATTCTTAAATTCTGACAGTCCATAAAAAGCCTATTTATATCTCCAATCAAGTGTCACTTTAAAATCTGTCAAATTTTTCAAAACATGGCTGCAGGGGCCGGTGAACTTTTTTTTAACCTCTATCCCAAAATATTATTTTTTACGCCCTTACCTTCGATTTGAAATGAAGAAAATTAAAGGCTATTTAAATTCAAATTATTTTATTGAATCTATTTATAGGGAGAGTAAAATTATAAATATAAAAAGTTCAAATCAAAATGAAATCCTTATAATGGAAAAAAATTATTTCTTTGAAGAAAATATGCACTTCAAATTTTGTAAAAGGAATGTTCCCTATTGTTGCAATTATATCAACATTTGAGGCTTCTTTGAATCAAAGGGGAAAAAAACAACAGATACCCCTCTCTATGACTGTTGCAAGTGCTTAGAGAAACTTTTACAAGCTCAAACTGATAAAAAGACCTTTTCGCTCTATCACACGATAACCATTATAGAAAAAATGATTGTAGAATATTTGGATGCATCTGAAATAGTTTTGGATTTTACTCCTGCAAAAGCAAGAAAAACACAATTTCTTGAAAAAGTCAACTGTTAACGATGAGATAACTCTCGACACACTGGTAACATTTTCAATTATAGGATTTTTTTTTTTCTTCCGGCAGCATACTTTTAAATAAAATCTTTTATATTAACTTCGCTTTTGTTCGTGGCTGGCTGGCAAAATTTTCGGACGGCTTATTGGCCCACTTTCCGTCAACCTGTCGAGATCAAAAATTCGGCACACACACTCGTTGCCGATAACATAACGTTCCTTCAAATTTTCAGCCCCACTCCCAAACCAAAGCCCTTAGAATCAATTCTTCATGTTTTTCAAGGGGAAGATGAAGGAACTATAATGACACTGCTTTCACGCCATAAAATTCCTGATAATTGCGCTTATACAGATTCCTATCAAGTGTGTTACTTGAATGAATGTTGTGTCAAATTTTAAACCGCACCTCCAACGGCTCGATATTAAATTTTTTATAAGGGATTTATAATAAAAAAATAGTCTTGAAATCAAGTATTAAATTTAAAAAAAAACAAACAAAAGTTCTTTAAAAACTAGTAAAAAAAAAAAATAGATGACGGAGGAACATTTCTGATAAAGGGGCGGCACCTTGTCCCCATCTGTAGCCTAACGTGCTCAGGCCTGCACCAGAGAAATATTTGTATCTGCAACACGTATTTTATCTATTTCAATTTAGCGCAATCTTTTTCATACAGTTACTTGATGTGTGTAACTTTAATTGTTTGTCTATGCTAAAATGGAAATGAACTAACCATTTAGAGAAACCATGAGCCAATAAACAAACGTTCTTAATTGAACTTACAGGTGCACATTTCTGCTAATATTAAAAATTTCTTCTCCTTATTTGAATCAGTCATATATATATATAATGTTTATATATATATTTTTTATATACATATATATATATTTTTTTTTTTCTACCCCGATGAACTAAAGAGCTATACTATAGTACTACATTCTGCACAGTTAAATGTTTTCAAACAAGGAATCAGCTTCCTCTCCCACTTTCAGGAGGGGGGGGGGCGGAGCAGTGTCCTTTAGACTCTGTGGGGTGCCCGACTACAGTTTGCTAAATAATGAATGAATTCTATGCACATTGCACACATCTCAATTCTATGCCCACTGCACACATCTCAATTCTATGCACACTGCACACATCTCAATTCTATGCCCACTGAACACATCTCAATTCTATGCCCACTGCACACATCTCAATTCTATGCACACTGCAAACATCTCAATTCTATGCACACTGCACACATCTCAATTATATGCACACTGCACACATCTCAATTCTATGCAAATTGCACACATCTCAATTCTATGCACACTGCAAAGATTCATTTGTAGTAAAAAAAAAAAGAAGAAAAAAAAGGAAAGAACTTGGAAAAAAAACAACATATATTTAAATTAAAGAAAATTTATATCCAGCATAAACATAAAATGATTTCAAAGGGAAGTAAGGCTAATGAGATGATCAATGTCTGTTTTATTTTTGCTGCAGCTGGTCAGGTACTCTTACTACGGCTAAGTGGCCAGGCGAGCCGGAGTAAGGACCCCTGGTGGGGATGGATCTGGCCCGCGGGTCGTAGTTTGAGGATCCTTGTTCTACACCACTGAAGCTGTACCTTTAGGATAAAAATGTTCTTGGCAAGAAATTATCATTTGCACAACACGTTCAAAGCAGTTGATAATGTAGCCGTAAACATAATGACCTAGGTTGGGATGTACGACACACAACTACGGGGTGACTCATCGCTGGGGAAAGAACATGCTCAAGTGGCCAAACCTCTAACACGACCTGTTGTTAAACCTCTAAATACGACCTGTTATTAAACCTCTAAATACGACCTGTTGTTAAACCTCTAAATACGACCTGTTGTTAAACCTCTAAATACGACCTGTTGTTAAACCTCTAAATGCGACCTGATGTTAAACCTCTAAATACGACCTGTTGTTAAACCTCTAAATACGACCTGTTGTTAAACCTCTAATTACGACCTGTTGTTAAACCTCAAATTACGACCTGTTGTTGAACCTCTAATTACGACCTGTTGTTAAACCTCTAAAACGACCTGTTATTAAACCTCTAACACGACCTGTTATTAAACCTCTAATTACGACCTGTTGTTAAGCCTCTAACACGACCTGTTGTTAAACCTCTAATTACGACCTATTTTTAAACCTCTAACACGACCTGTTGTTAAACCTCTAATTGCAACCTGTTGTTAAACCTCAAAATACAACCTGTTGTTAAACCTCTGAATACAGCCTGATGTTAAAGCTCTTCACACGCCCTGTTACACCGAATGCAGATTGCATGCCACCGCCCCAAAACTCAACCATTGTTAGATGTTTGGGTTCTAGATGGTATTCCCAGATAGTGATTCCTCCCTCCATAATCTATACCAGCCCACTCAGTGCAGCCGACACTGGGTCAATTAAACCCACCCAAAACACTAGTACAAGAAACAAGCTATGGGAAATGACGAACATTCCAGTTTTATCTGATGAGACCTCTGAACCCGGTGGGCTGCTGAGTTGTTTGCATGAATGACTTTGATTTCATTTGGTAATGGTTCAAGGATTTGTTTCGAAATTTTAAGATAAGGTTCTGTGAGATAACGATAGTAGATGAATATAATAGAACAATATGTTGTAAAAATTAAATACAATTATTATAGTTTTAAATTTAAAGGTACAAGAAAAAGAACAAATACGATCGGAATGAAAATTATAAATAAAATATCAGACGCAGTAGTAGTGAATGAAGATATGAAATCTATATGGCCTAATTTAGGAGCCCTCCATTAATTACGTAAACATTCTTTAGGCAAGTTTCGCACACCCCCTCTCTCTCTCTCACATTTGTCAACATCTGTCAAACGTACATGGACCCCCTAATTAATTTTGTTAACAATTATTCCCCCCCCCCCCACCCCACACGCCACTTTTTCATCCCAAAAAATAGTTTACATTTGTAACAACTAGGCTCTATGACTACACAATATGACTAGACTACATACCTAAACTAGACTATAAGACTAGACTTTATGACTAAACTATATGACAAGACTATATATAGACTCTATGAGTAGATTATATAACTAGACTATATGACCAGACTATATGCCTAGACCATATGACTAGAGCCAATTTTGTATCCCAGAGTTTATTAAAGACTTGATAATTCCGAGACGTATAATTGTAGATTGTCCAGTCAAACCATTCAGCGTGTAATGTATCTGCATGTTTTCTTGGCTGAAATATTGCCAGCACCTAGTATCTTTGTCTCTGTCTATTGACAACCAATGGACCAGATGGTAGGATTCACTCACCATCGTTGCCAATGGACCATTTGAAATTACACGTTTATTTGTAGCCATTGAAATAAACAAATATTTTGCTAAAGATTATGGTAATTCATGATTCACACACACACATACATATATATATATATATATATACAAGTAAAATGAAATTGCTGACTTCAATTTCTGTTGACTACACCCCCATTCCCCAGGAAACAATTGTCAAACTTTTTCCACCGTCTTCCCCCTATTTTTTTGACGTCATTAATGGACAGCCACTAGCATACGCTGCACTAATTCAAATATCTACAGATGCCTAAGTTTGCTGTGTCATTGAGAGTGTCTTCTTGGAGGTGATACATATAAAGACGTGTGTAATGGTAGGATATTTAGACGTTTGTAATGGTAGGATATAAAGACAATTGTAATGGTAGGATATAATGACGTTTGTAAAGGTGGGTTATAAAGACGTTTGTAATCGTGGAATATAAAGACGTTTGTAATCGTGGAATATAAAGACGTTTTGTAATGGCGGGCTATAAAGACGTTTGAAAAGGTGAGAGATATAAAGACGTTTGTAATGGTGGAATATAAAGACGTATGTCGAAAGAGTTATGAATTGCCTACTTTTACAGACAGTCTGCATCAGCACTGGGATCATTATCTTCGCTCCCCGTTTTGGGACTGACATCAATAATCTATGGGCGGCCGATCTGACCCGTGCGCCAGCTGGTCATAACGCTGGTCAAGTGATGACAAAACACGTGGAAATGTCCCAACCCATTTCAATGGGCGCCCCGCCGTGCTTCACCCAACCCCCATCCTCACACGCCACCCCGCCCGTCGTATGGCCACCGCTGGACAATTATGTGCCTTTGACGCGGCTCAATTTATGACGTTTAATAGCACATCAACGGCTACTTAAAGGACGCTTTATTAATTTCTGATCCGTGAGGCCGGCCAAAGTAAGTGTTCTATAGGTGGGATTATGACGGCAGGTGTTACCTCCCCTTGTCCACCCCCACCCCCCCACCCCAACCCCCACGCCTCAATCTCATTTCTCTTGCTTCTGCACGTCCAAATGTGGTGTGATCTTTCTCCTTTGTTAGAGTAGCTTGCTTCTGGTGATGGTTGAAAAGGTTCACTTTACGAAACATTCACACAAACGTTATTTAAAATTTTAACCCTTAAAGCGTGTATAGTTTTTGTTGTTGTTTTTTGAAGCATAAATATTGTTCAAGGAGGTCCGTTTCATTCCTTACATTAAAAAAAAACAACCAAAAACACTATCCAAGTGTTTTATTTGTTTCAAGTCCATCATAAAAATGTTATTGTACAATTTCCTCTTGGTACGTCTTTCAGCAATTTCCATTTTTTAAACTATTTTTTTTTAAGTTCCTAAATATCCGTCATTTTAGAGACATGCCGTCTGCTTAAGCTAGTTTCTTTCAAGTGGCCCAAATTAAGTCCGATGGCCTAACTCAAAGTTTCAGAGCAGAAGCACGTGACTATTCTATCAGCGCCCCCCACCCCCCCCCCCCCCCCCCCCCCAGACTGCGCAGTCACAAAACTGAAATGAACGCCCATTCTGTCAAGGTTTGATTGCCCCCGTTCTTTATGGCTCTAGGAAGGCCCCCACATCTTAATAAGCTGAAGCAATGACTCGATCCACCTGAACCGTGGCAACGTTTTTTTTTTTTTTTGTTTCTTTTCTTTTCAACAGAATTAACCATATGGACTTTCCTGGGGTCAGGCGCGGGAGGTGGGAGACTGTAAGGGTGGAAAGAGAAAGGGAGGAGAGCTCGTGGGGGCTGGGGATGACGATTGTTAGAAAAGATGGGCGAGAGAAAGCTGTCAGTCTCTGAGACAACAGATTTGTATTGTCCAACAATCTTGTACGTTACAACCAGATTCTTCGAGGCGTCCACATCAACACAGCGGCTGTCAAAGAGAAGATCGGCCAAAAACAAGGTGTTTGAATCTCTAATAGTTCCCCAAGAAAACTGTTTGTGCTAATTAAAGTTCAACATTAATTTTGTTAGCGGACTGTAATATTTAATTTTCATCAGAAACCTCAGGATGTGGTTATAGCTTTACAACACACAAAATGCCACCAACCGGGTGTGGTTAAAGAAATGCTGGAATGGCTCTGCACATTGAAACTAACAATGGTGGTACTGAGTGGGGGTCAGTATAGTTGTACCCGTTGTACCACTGTTATTAGATGAACCAGCACTTATAAGTACAGTGATATGAATCTAACAAGACTCAATGAGGGTCAGTCTAGTCGTACCCGTTGTACCACTGTTATGAGATGAACCAAAACTGATAAGTACAGTGTTATGAATCTGCTTGTTATTGTAAACGAACCGTCTTAAGGCTTATGAAACTTTAAATTTACTAATGAGACCTTTTTTTTAATGAGATTCAAAGTATGAATCTAACCGTAAAGGATGAGTCTCTGCACAGAGACTGCACAGAGACTACACAGAGACTACACAGACACTGCACAGAGACTGCACAGAAACTCCACAGAGACTGCACAGAGACTGCACAGAGACTGCACAGAGACTACTTGAAGACAGCACAGAGACTGCACAGAGACTACACAGAGACTACTTGAAGACAGTACAGAGACTGAGAGACTACACAGAGACTACACAGACACTGCACAGAGACTGCACAGAGACGCCACAGAGACTGCACAGAGACTGCACAGAGACTACTTGAAGACAGCACAGAGACTGCACAGAGACTACACAGAGACTACTTGAAGACAGTACAGAGACTGAGAGACTACACAGAGACTACACAGATATTGCATAGACACTACACAGAGACTGCACAGACACTGCACAGAGACTACACGAAGACTGCACAGAGACTACACAGAGACTACACAGACACTGCACAGACACTACACAGACACTGCACATATACTACACAGAGACTACACAGAAACTGAAAAAAAAACTGCAATGTCATTTGGGAACACTTCAGTTTTTCGATTCCAAAAAATTTGTTTTTCTTGTTTTGTATTTTCCCCATGAAGAAGGCATATCTTGTTCCACTATTTATTGATTCTAAACATCCATTGATATTTGTTCAATGATCGCATGGAATAACATGATTTTTAACTATGATGTGTACATTGCGGGGATTGAACAAAGCGCTATTTCCAAAAATGTCAAGGAAGTGTTTAGGGTTTAAGCCTGGCATTCGGATTAGCTCCCCTGCAAGGTCAGGCAATTTTTGTCTTCAAAATCGTCTGTGACATTACCAACTCTAGCGCATTTTACCCTAAATAGTTTGAAATGGCATCAATAAAGGCTTATTCTGGTGGTAATGAATGGACCATGAAGCGGGGGGGGGGGGCTGGTGGGGGAGGGGGGGCCTGCCGGAGGCGTTGCCCTCAGCACGGGTCGTACGATAAAAAGGCACTCGCTATATGGTTTTGAAAAGGCTTCCCCACGACACGACCTCGTTGCATGCATTGAGCGCTAGGAAATCCCGCCAGCCCGACCATACTATCAATGAGTCCCATACATGGGATGGCAGGCTTTGTGTTGGGGGACCATTGCTTCCCCCCCCCCCCACCTTTTTTTGCATGGCGTGCCATGAACCACACGTCTGACTGCCCTTGCAAACGTCTTCTTTTTTTCTCAAAAGTTTTTCTCCTATTCAAAAACAACAAAACAAACAACAGCACAATTAGATGTTGCTCTCTTGTTTTTCCTCCATTTTGTTCTAGCTAAACAAACAAGGTCGTCCCAAGTCAGTTTTATGGCGAGGGTCAGCATGATCTGAAATGCCCGGTTCTAAAATTAGCTTTTACTCCAAACTTCATTTTTCAAACAGGGCAGACTTTCTCTAATCAATGTTGTACGTTCGTCAAAGTTATTTCGGCGAGTTTCGTTTCACCTTTGAACTCTAGGGCGCCTATACGTCGGCCTCATTCTCGGAGTGCATAGCGACATTTCATTTAGATGTTTATTCTTTTCGAGTTGCGAAAGTCAAACTTAGTTCCACCTCAATAACACTGGCGTGCTCACCTTCATTTTAAACCATTTCCTGTACTGTTCATAAACGTAATCAAATAATGTCGGGTGTACTGTTCATAGACGTAATCAAAGAATGTCCGGTGCACTGTTCATAGACGTAATCAAAGAATGTCCGGTGTACTGTTCATAGACGTAATCAAAGAATGTCCAGAGCACAAGGGCAGTGCCAAGAGACTAAGGAGGAGACGACTCCTTAGTCAACCAAATTATTTTTTTAAACTGAAAATCAAAGGAACTGGTCAGGACAGGGAAAGGGGTTGTTAGCCGCCTCCCCCCCCCCCTTCATTTTTTCCCAAATGGGCTTTAGCACAACAGCAGATAATCAATAAAAATATACTTAAAAATGCCTGGCTGAAGTTCTTTTTCCGGCTTTTTGCCTTGTTTCGTCCCTCCTGCTTAGGTTAAAGAGACACAGGAGGAGACGACTCCTTAGTAAACCAAATTATTTTTTTAAACTGAAAATCAAAGGAACTGGTCAGGACAGGGAAAGGGGTTGTTAGCCGCCACCCCCCCCCCTTCATTTTTTCCCAAATGGGCTTTAGCACAACAGCAGATAATCAATAAAAATATACTTAAAAATGCCTGGCTGAAGTTCTATTTCCGGCTTTCTGCTCTGTGTCGTCCATCCTGCTTAGGGTCCAGTCATACAAGGTCTTAACAAAACGTCCATCTTGCTTAGGGTCCAGTCATACAAGTTCTTAACAAAACGTCCATCTTGCTTAGGGTCCAGTCATACAAGTTCTTAACAAAATGTCCATCTTGGTTAGGGTCCAGTCATACAAGTTCTTAACAAAACGTCCATCTTGGTTAGGGTCCAGTCATACAAGTTCTTAACAAAACGTCCATCCTGCTTAGGGTCCAGTCATACAAGTTCTTAACAAAACGTCCATCCTGCTTAGGGTCCAGTCATACAAGTTCTTAACAAAACGTCCTTCTTGCTTAGGGTCCAGTCATACAAGTTCTTAACAAAACGTCCATCTTGCTTAGGGTCCAGTAATGTAAATTCTTAACAAAACGTCCATCTTGCTTAGGGTCCAGTCATACAAGTTCTTAACAAAACGTCCATCTTGCTTAGGGTCCAGTCATACAAGTTCTTAACAAAACGCCCATCTTGCTTAGGGTCAAGTCATACAAGTTCTTAACAAAACGTCCATCTTGCTTAGGGTCCAGTCATACAAGTTCTTAACAAAACGTCCATCTTGCTTAGGGTCCAGTCATACAAGTTCTTAACAAAACGTCCATCTTGCTTAGGGTCCAGTCATACAAGTTCTTAACAAAACGTCCATTTTGCTTAGGGTCCAGTCATACAAGTTCTTAACAAAACGTCCATCTTGCTTTGGGTCAAGTCATACAAGTTCTTAACAAAATAAAATGAGTAAAACAGAGTATGGTTAAACCTGAAAAATTAAACGCAACAAAACAGCGAACGTGTCGGCAGAAAGCCTTCGTCAGCGAACAAAACAACAGAAAAAACGTTAAGAAATAGCACTTAGCTGGTAAGTAGTATCTGTGGGCAGCAATAGAAGTGT
>CAXITT010001051.1:113842-127241 GCA_964033795.1 Lymnaea stagnalis
CCACACTTCTATTGCTGCCCACAGATACTACTTACCAGCTAAGTGCTATTTCTTAACGTTTTTTCTGTTGTTTTGTTCGCTGACGAAGGCTTTCTGCCGACACGTTCGCTGTTTTGTTGCGTTTAATTTTTCAGGTTTAACCATACTCTGTTTTACTCATTTTATTTTGTACTAGCCTGATTGCAGTCTCTCCCCTTATTACCCCAAGTTCTTAACAAAACGTCCATCCTGCTTAGGGTCCAGTAATGTAAGTTCTTAACAAAACGTCCATCTTGCTTAAGGTCCAGTAATATAAGTTCTTAACAAAACGTCCATCTTGCTTAGGGTCAAGTCATACAAGTTCTTAACAAAACGTCCATCCTGCTTAGGGTCCAGTAATGTAAGTTCTTAACAAAACGTCCATCCTTCTTAGGGTCCAGTAATGTATGTTCTTAACAAAACGTCCATCTTGCTTAGGGTCCAGTAATGTATGTTCTTAACAAAACATCCATCTTGCTTAGGGTCCAGTCATACAAGTTCTTAACAAAACGTCCATCTTGCTTAGGGTCAAGTCATACAAGTTCTTAACAAAACGTCCATCCTGCTTAGGGTCCAGTAATGTAAGTTCTTAACAAAACGTCCATCTTGCTTATGGTCCAGTAATGTATGTTCTTAACAAAACGTCCATCTTGCTTAGGGTCCAGTAATGTATGTTCTTAACAAAACATCCATCTTGCTTAGGGTCCAGTCATACAAGTTCTTAACAAAACGTCCATCTTGCTTAGGGTCCAGTAATGTAGGTTCTTAACAAAACGTCCATCCTGCTTAGGGTCCAGTCATACAAGTTCTTAACAAAACGCCCATCTTGCTTAGGGTCCAGTAATGTAAGTTCTTAACAAAATGTCCATCTTGCTTAGGGTCCAGTAATGTATGTTCTTAACAAAACGTCCATCTTGCTTAGGGTCCAGTCATACAAGTTCTTAACAAAACGTCCATCCTTCTTAGGGTCCACTAATGTATGTTCTTAACAAAACGTCCATCTTGCTTAGGGTTCAGTAATGTTTGTTCTTAACAAAACGTCCATCCTGCTTAGGGTCCAGTAATGTAAGTGCTTAACAAAACGTCCATCTTGCTTAGGGTCCAGTAATGTAAGTTCTTAACAAAACGTCCATCTTGCTTAGGGTCCAGTCACACAAGTTCTTAACAAAACGTCCATCCTGCTTAACGTCCAGTAATGTATGTTCTTAACAAAACGTCCATCTTGCTTAGGGTCCAGTAATGTAAGTTCTTAACAAAACGTCGATCTTGCTTAGGGTCCAGTAATGTATGTTCTTAACAAAACGTCCATCTTGCTTAGGGTCCAGTAATGTATGTTCTTAACAAAACGTCGATCTTGCTTAGGGTCCAGTAATGTATGTTCTTAACAAAACGTCCATCTTGCTTAGGGTCCAGTAATGTATGTTCTTAACAAAACGTCCATCTTGCTTAGGGTCCAGTAATGTATGTTCTTAACAAAACGTCGATCTTGCTTAGGGTCCAGTAATGTATGTTCTTAACAAAACGTCCATCTTGCTTAGGGTCCAGTAATGTATGTTCTTATGTTTTGCAGGTAGAACGAATCCCAGGTCATTACATACAAGAATTGTAAACGTCGATCTTGCTTAGGGTCCAGTAATGTATGTTCTTAACAAAACGTCCATCTTGCTTAGGGTCCAGTAATGTAAGTTCTTAACAAAACGTCCATCTTGCTTAGGGTCCAGTCATACAAGTACTTAACAAAACGTCCATCTTGCTTAGGGTCCAGTAATGTAGGTTCTTAACAAAACGTCCATCCTGCTTAGGGTCCAGTCATACAAGTTCTTAACAAAACGCCCATCTTGCTTAGGGTCCAGTCATACAAGTTCTTAACAAAACGTCCATCCTTCTTAGGGTCCAGTCATACAAGTTCTTAACAAAAGTCCATCTTGCTAAGGGTCCAGTCATACAAGTTCTTAACAAAACGTCCATCCTGCTTAGGGTCCAGTCATACAAGTTCTTAACAAAACGTCCATCCTTCTTAGGGTCCAGTCATACAAGTTCTTAACAAAACGTCCATCTTGCTTAGGGTCAAGTCATACAAGTTCTTAACAAAACGTCCATCCTGCTTAACGTCCAGTAATGTATGTTCTTAACAAAACGTCGATCTTGCTTAGGGTCCAGTAATGTATGTTCTTAACAAAACATCCATCTTGCTTAGGGTCCAGTCATACAAGTTCTTAACAAAACGTCCATCCTTCTTAGGGTCCAGTCATACAAGTTCTTAACAAAACGTCCATCCTTCTAAGGGTCCAGTCATACAAGTTCTTAACAAAAGTCCATCTTGCTAAGGGTCCAGTCATACAAGTTCTTAACAAAACGTCCATCCTTCTTAGGGTCCAGTCATAAAAATTCTTAACAAAACGTCCATCTTGCTTAGGGTCCAGTAATGTAAATTCTTAACAAAACGTCCATCTTGCTTAGGGTCCAGTCATACAAGTTCTTAACAAAACGTCCATCCTTCTTAGGGTCCAGTCATACAAGTTCTTAACAAAAGTCCATCTTGCTAAGGGTCCAGTCATACAAGTTCTTAACAAAACGTCCATCCTGCTTAGGGTCCAGTCATACAAGTTCTTAACAAAACGTCCATCCTTCTTAGGGTCCAGTCATACAAGTTCTTAACAAAACGTCCATCCTGCTTATGGTCCAGTAATGTATGTTCCTAACAAAATGTCCATCCTGCTTAGGGTTCAGTAATGTAAGTTCTTAACAAAACGTCGATCTTGCTTAGGGTCCAGTAATGTATTTTCTTAACAAAACGTCCATCTTGCTTAGGGTCCAGTCATACACGTTCTTAACAAAACGTCCATCCTGCTTAACGTCCAGTAATGTAAGTTCTTAACAAAACGTCCATCCTGCTTAACGTCCAGTGATGTATGTTCTTAACAAAACGTCGATCTTGCTTAGGGTCCAGTAATGTATGTTCTTAACAAAACGTCCATCTTGCTTAGGGTCCAGTCATACAAGTTCTTAACAAAACGTCCATCCTTCTTAGGGTCCAGTCATACAAGTTCTTAACAAAACGTCCATCCTTCTTAGGGTCCAGTCATACAAGTTCTTAACAAAAGTCCATCTTGCTAAGGGTCCAGTCATACAAGTTCTTAACAAAAGTCCATCTTGCTAAGGGTCCAGTCATACAAGTTCTTAACAAAACGTCCATCCTTCTTAGGGTCCAGTCATACAAGTTCTTAACAAAACGTCCATCTTGCTTAGGGTCCAGTAATGTAAATTCTTAACAAAACGTCCATCTTGCTTAGGGTCCAGTCATACAAGTTCTTAACAAAACGTCCATCCTGCTTAACGTCCAGTAATGTATGTTCTTAACAAAACGCCCATCTTGCTTAGGGTCCAGTAATGTAAGTTCTTAACAAAACGTCCATCCTGCTTAACGTACAGTAATGTATGTTCTTAAAAAAACGTCCATCTTGCTTAGGGTCCAGTAATGTATGTTCTTAACAAAACGTCCATCTTGCTTAGGGTCCAGTCATACAAGTTCTTAACAAAACGTCCATCCTGCTTAACGTCCAGTAATGTATGTTCTTAACAAAACGTCGATCTTGCTTAGGGTCCAGTAATGTATGTTCTTAACAAAACGTCCATCTTGCTTAGGGTCCAGTCATACAAGTTCTTAACAAAACGTCCATCTTGATTAGGGTCCAGTCATACAAGTTCTTTAAAAAAGTCCATCTTGCTTAAGGTCCAGTAATGTAAGTTCTTAACAAAACGTCCATCTTGCTAAGGGTCCAGTCATACAAGTTCTTAAAAAAGTCCATCTTGCTTAGGGTCCAGTAATGTAAGTTCTTAACAAAACGTCCATCTTGCTTAGGGTCCAGTAATGTAAGTTCTTAACAAAACGTCCATCCTGCTTAGGGTCCAGTAATGTATGTTCTTAACAAAACGTCCATCTTGCTTAGGGTCCAGTAATGTAAGTTCTTAACAAAACGTCCATCTTACTTAGGGTCCAGTAATGTATGTTCTTAACAAAACGTCCATCTTGCTTAGGGTCCAGTAATGTAAGTTCTTAACAAAACGTCTATCCTGCTTAACGTCCAGTAATGTATGTTCTTAACAAAACGTCGATCTTGCTTAGGGTCCAGTCATACAAGTTCTTAACAAAACGTCCATCCTGCTTAGGGTCCGGTAATGTAAGTTCTTAACAAAACGTCGATCTTGCTTAGGGTCCAGTCATACAAGTTCTTTAAAAAAGTCCATCTTGCTTAAGGTCCAGTAATGTAAGTTCTTAACAAAACGTCCATCTTGCTAAGGGTCCAGTCATACAAGTTCTTAAAAAAGTCCATCTTGCTTAGGGTCCAGTAATGTAAGTTCTTAACAAAACGTCCATCTTGCTTAGGGTCCAGTCATACAAGTTCTTAACAAAATGTCCATCCTGCTTAACGTCCAGTAATGTATGTTCTTAACAAAACGTCCATCTTGCTTAGGGTCCAGTAATGTAAGTTCTTAACAAAACGTCCATCTTGCTTAAGGTCCAGTAATGTAAGTTCCTAACAAAACGTCCATCTTGCTTAAGGTCCAGTAATGTAAGTTCCTAACAAAACGTCCATCCTGCTTAGGGTCCAGTCATACAAGTTCTTAACAAAACTATAACTTTACTAATTTTACTAGCCATTAGAGTTTGAGTAGTTTATTCTTGCCCTTTTTTTCTGACGTGCACCAACTGATCGATGTCTTGCCATCATTTTGTTTGTTTGTTTGTTTGTTTGTAATAGTTATACCAATTTATAAGAAAAAGTATTTAAACCGAAACGTTTAAATAATCGAAAAAAAAAAACTCTATTTAATTACTAACACTTGTTCATTAGTTTAGAAAACATTTACAGTGCAACTGCAAATTATGGAAGCTCAATATTAAAAAAAGTTTAGTGTCCTTAATCATAAAACGGAGACAGTTTGAGAATCTCTCTTCGTCCTTTGAACGTGGCACAATTTTACGACTCGTTCAGACTTATTCATACAATGAACCATGAGATCTGTTAGGATAGGTTGGAAATTACAACTCAACTAAACTACTGCTAGTTGGCACAAGCATCGCAACACTGACTGATACCACCATGTCTTACTTGAAGCACCAACAATAACTTGTTGGTTTTTTTTAAAGCACCCCCGTGTCTCGAGTGCAGTGCCCAAACAATAGGACTTCCACTGTTGAGTAAATGCCGAAGTCTGCCATTACCATTACTCCATCGTCTTAAAAGTCAGTACAAGCACTTAATGTTTTGTGGCGTAAACGCCGTGTACCTTAACATCTCATTCACTTATGGCTTGGGTTAAGGAAGGGTTGCCAATTGGGCAAGAAAAAAAAAATGCTCTATCTAATAGAGGACCATTATGATTTAAAATTAGTTTCCAAATTTCTAGTTGGCGTTTTTCTATCTCCCGGTAAGGTATTGGGATGACAATGTGTGTGTGTGCAATGTGTGTTTGTGTGTGTTTGTATGTCTCCGTGTGTGTGTGTGAAAATTGTCGCTCGGTTACCGTATTATCAAGAGTCAAACTATTTTTCCATTTCTGCGACTGTCTTCATGTTTTCATTCGTTTACTGTTGTCGTATTAGTTGACAGCTGTCATTGGTTGAGAGTTGTTACCAGCTGTCAGTTGTCATTAGTCGACAGTTTTCATTAGTTGACAACTATCACTAGCTGACAGTTGTCTTTGGATGACAGTTGTCATTTGTTGACAGTTGTCATTGGTTGACATTTTTCCCCGTGGTGACACTTCAGATCACCTTGTCATGTTGACATAATCCCTTCTGACTTTTAACTGTGACCGCTTTCTGATACAGATAAATTATTACAGATAAATTATTATCAAATTCTAGAAGTTTGGAACAGAAATATTTGTGGCTAGTAACAAATAAAAATATGGTTCAAATCTATACATTTTTAATTCATATTTTTTAGTCCATAACATTCGGGGTACAGCATTGGCCATATTGGATTTTGCGATATAAATAGATTTAAATTATCATGCTCTCACTTAAAAAAAAAATAATTCTAATTAAAGAATAATTGTCCCAGCCGAACATATCTAAGAATTTGTTACTGTTGTTGTGGTTGATCATGTTGTTGTTGTTGTTAGTTCTCTGAAAATATGAAGGACATTTTGAAATATCTTTAAAGGGTGTGTGTGGGGGTGGGGATAGCTAGTGGTGGGGGTTGAAGACAACAACTCAGCCGGCACTACATGTCCAGTTACCAGACATCCCCCTGTGTTCATAGTAAAGTAAGAATATGGTTGTTTAAATATTTAAGTTCTTGTTGTATGATCTTTTCCTTTGTCAGATCATTTGTGTAGTGAAGACCGCATCAAACACAGTCTCATTTAGCGAGCAGTTCGTATCTTGGCGTGACAGTGCAAGAAGCTCCCTCTCTCTCTCTCTCTCTCTTTTTTTAGTTTACAAACTTTGCGCGCCATTTTTTTTTAATGCAGATTAAAAGAAAGGGAAAGAGAGAGAGAGAGAGAGAGAGAGAGAGAGAGAGAGAGAGAGAGAGAGAGAGAGAGAGAGAGAGAGAGAGAGAGAGAGAGAGAGAGAGAGAGAAAAAAAACGCTATGATGCGCGCGATTTTTTTTTAATACAGATAAAAAGAAAGGGAAAGAGAGAGAGAGAGAGAGAGAGAGAGAGAGAGAGAGAGAGAGAGAGGAAAAACAACCTATGGGCTCTTCAATGGGCGTCATTCTTTTGTCCGGAAAGCCGACTGCCATTATGAGTGTTTAAATTTTCTTAGCATCAATGCGCAATTGACAGCGCAAGGGATCATTACGGCGGGGGCACACAATGTCGCGCGGACAAAACAGTTTTGAAATCTTATTTGCCAGCTTTAGGGAACCCACGCTCCTATAGTGACTGGTGAATCTCGCTAATTTCTTTATATCCCCTGCGCCTTATTTGATTCATTGAAAGGAAGAAGAAAAAAAGCTGCCTCTTTTTTTTTTCAGTCCCCCATGACTACAATACCAGGATACCTCGGCTAAAAGCAGAAATTCTTATAATCCAAAGTCGTTTCCTTTTGTGGCTGATGTTTCTGTAGGCGGATTTCAGTTCTGTTTTTGGGTAGTTGGGGTTTGCGACACGGCCGCCTGCCTGACATCTTTTGTCTATTCGCCCCGGAGACGTCATTGTCGAACGCCCTTTTCCCCCTCCCCCTCCCTGGAAATTAAGATTGCCCCCAGAGCTTATTTGCTGAAGGGATTCTTCCATTGAAACAGCTGCGAAATCTGGTACCTCCGTGGTTTGGAAACGGTTGACTATAAATTCTCACACCGTCTGAGAAAGCACCGCAGGGGAAAAACACAGGGGCCTCACTTCTTTCACACCTCGGATAATATTTGTGGACATTTGAATGGTGGGTTATAATAGGGACACCGCGTGATGTGTATTTTTAAAAAAAAACAGTTTTTTAAACTAACAATGAAATAAGCTACGGTTGTAGGAGGGTGTGTGATTTCTTCACGTGTACAGTTGTTTTCGGGATACATATTTTGTTCTTTTGTTTGTTGTTGAAATGAGATAATTGTTGATCTGGTCCTGAGTGACACCTACGGCGGGAGATCTATTTGTAAAGACGTAAGATAATCAACGAAGTTCGGCATCGATGTGATCGAACATTCTCGGATCGATTGAGACAATCATGTAAAAAAAAAAAAAATCTGGTTACCAAATCATACCCCTTTGGTTGTTCCCATTAACAGTGGTGTAACTAGGTTTGGGGTCCAACCTACGGCGGGAGATCTATTTGTAAAAACGTAAGATAAACAACGAAGTTCGGCATCGATGTGATCAAACATTCTCGGATCGATTGAGACAATCATGTAAAAAAAAAAAAAATCTGGTTACCAAATCATACCCCTTTGGTTGTTCCCATTAACAGTGGTGTAACTAGGTTTGGGGTCCCCCCCCCCCCGCCCCAGCTACGCCAATGGACCCATTAAAACTACTGCATCCCAAAATTCATTTCTTCAACAAGCTCTTCCTGTGTCTTGCCTTATCATGACGTCACTGGTCCAGTTAGCAAAATTAATAACGTAATATCCAATTAACATTAGTCATACAGAAAGATCTAAAACTTTTATTAAACAAAACATCTTGAAGCTATTTATTATTATTATTTAGTGTCTTAAATATTTGTTTTCCGTGCGTGTTTGGCCAATGGCTTCGAAATTTTAATTTGATGTTGTTTAAAAATTAAGTTGTCAAATATTTTTAAATATATCTTTGTGAAACTTGATTTAATGTCACTCTTACGTCACACGGCTTATAACTTTCGTCAAATTGTGTGTGTGAGTGTGGGGGGGGGGGCAGGTGACAGGACGGTGCATCATATTTTAATACGTACGAAAACTATACCATGTGTTAAATTTGTAAATGTTAAATATTCTACGTAAGTTGAAACAAAACAAGTTTAAGTTTGAACTTTGACTTCCAATCTGACTTCCCGATAATCTCCATATATTGCCTCGGTTTACCTCCAGGACAGTAGCTCGTTAAATTTATGTGCTTTATTGAACTCTTCATTTTGATGGTGTATCTTATCTTAAAGCCAAACTCAGTTAATGGCTTTTAAAGGCAAGATCAGGGGGACACTACTCCCATACTTACCGCACATACAGGCTTTGTGTCGTTGGGCAGGCCCTCGGGGGAAAGCGTTTATCTCCACCTATCAGACGCCGACCAAAGACACAGCGGTACAGGAATGTTTCTTTTTATGTCAGTCCATCGACATTGTCTACCATCATACATGAGTCAGAAGTGCTGGCCTGAGAGCAGGTAGTCAATCGACATTGTCGACCATCAAACATGAGTCAGACTAGCTGGTTTGAGGGTAGTCAGTCAATCGACATTGTCGACCATCAAACATGAGTCGGACTGGCTGATTTGAGAGTAGTCTTCATGACACAACTATTATACCATCTTCCACAAAATGGATGTTATCTTGTATCCACTGAAAGTGGATTACACGGAAAACTATTTTGAAATGTGTGTAATCAAGCTTTAGATTTGCTGTTAAAATATAGTTAGCTCTTTAGTTCTTTTTTCTTTCTTCAAAACAATGTTTAAGGTTCAGGACAAAAATGCACCGAGAGACCAATGTAGACATTGTTAGCTTTTAACTCTGACCAAATTTGTTAGACACGGTTATTGCATCTTTTAGCCTGCAGGTGTCCCAAAATGAGTTGTCGGGCTCCATTTTATCTTTCACACTTAACATCTTCGATGAAAAGCTAAAGTTTTATAAAACTCGCTTAAGTATGGAAATTCTTTAGTTGAAGCTCCGCAAGTTACTTGGATTATAATAGGATTCATGAAAAGAGATCCTTAAAATATCAATGTTTATGGTATTTCGGATTATCCTAATTCATCCTATTAATTATAAAGTTAAAACAAATAATAACAAAATGTTTTTAAATTTGTAAAAAGTACAAGGTCACGAGAGAGGTAGCGGGAGAGGTCCTATACAGCTTCGGCCATCAAAACCTTGCAATCACGAGAGAGGTCCTATACAGCTTCGGCCATCAAAACCTTGCAATCACGAGAGAGCTCCTATACAGCTTCGGCCATCAAAACCTTGGATTGAACGATAAACGCATCTGTTCAGTATGGCTACAACCTCAACATACAACATCTAAACCATATCGTTCCTTTGTATTGAAACAAACGCTACAACAACATCTACCCCAGCAAATGTTTCGGTTCCCTCAAACACACACACTCACACACACAGATCCACACAATAGTGCCCCAAATGGAGAAAGGGCAGGTGTCACATGACTACCATTGAACTAAAACTAACCACTTGAGGCGACCAGGGGCACTAAAGCCGTGGCCGTGGCAGTACCGTCGGCTCGACACGGCTCCCGTCGGGAATTTATCATCTCTTTTACTTCCGGGCGGCTGCTCACAAATATGTCTGTGTTGGCCGACGGACCGTGCCTTGTGCCCTCTGGCGGGGACCTCGATGTTCACTTTTTACACTGAGACATCGCGGGTTGTCGCCACTGCCTTCGAGCTCTACAATGTTACCACTATGGAGCCCGAAGCTTCCAGTCTCCCTCACGGCTACCCATGCCCATAAAATATCACCGTATATAATGTATCGTAATGTATCATAAAGATAACCCTTACATTTACAACCAGAGTATCTTAGACATGGCACCGATATTATTTGATGGGTCAATTTTATCTTGCTGCAAAACCTTTGTTAATATAATGCACTATAGCTCGACCATCTCTAGCTCAACCATCTCTAGCTCAACCATCTCTAGTTTTACCATCTCTAGCCCAATCTTCTCTAGTTCAACAATCTCTATAGGGGCTTAACCAACTCTAGCTCACCCATCTCTTGTTCAACCACCTCTAGCTCAGTCATCTCTAGCTCAGTCATCTCTAGCTCAACAGTCTCTTTAGGGGCTTAAGTTAAGCCGCTTAACCAACTCTAGCTTAATTATCTAGCTCAACCATCTTCAGCTCAAGCCTCTTTAGCCCAATTATCTCTAGCTCAACCACCTCTAGATCAAACATCTCTAGATCAACCATCTTTACCTCAACCATCTCTAGCTCAACCATCTCTAGCTCAACCATCTCTAGATCAAACATCTCTAGATCAACCATCTTTAGCTCAACCATCTCTAGCTCAACCATCTCTAGCTCAACCATCTCTAGATCAAACATCTCTAGATCAAACATCTCTAGATCAACCATCTTTAGCTCAACCATCTTTAGCTCAACCATCTCTAGCTCAACCATCTCTAGATCAAACATCTCTAGATCAAACATCTCTAGCTCAACCATCTCTAGCTCAACCATCTCTAGCCCAACCAACTCCAACTCAAACCATACACTAAGGCTCGTATGAGAAGACTGTCGACGCACCGCGGTCTACACTACACCATTACGTACACTTGTCTCTCTGTAAGACTGTGTGCCCCCAGTGAGTTTAAGGACCACTGTAATAATTTCGAGTCTTGGGCTGAGAACCTCTCTGGTTTATCCTCTCGTCAAAGATCTTGTTTTGAAACTCTGACGTCACAGCGGTGTTCCTAGGCTACATCCCTGGGCGCAACAATACCTTCCACGCCCGTGCAGCCTTCACATGGCACACCCACCTGTAATGATTTCATATGTGATCCAATCCTCATAGGACATACAAACTTTCTTTGATGGTGCAACACACGTATATGCTATAAATTCGTATGCGATTTGCATACATTGAGCCCAATGTCCTTTTATGAAAAAATATTCTATTATAAACAGGCGTGTGTGGGGTGGGCGTTGGTTGGAGGGGGGGGGGGAGGGTGGAGTTGGGTTTAATCAACTGGTAGTATTTGCAGCTGACTCTCCTGTCAATGCTAATGTAATGCCCACATGAACATACCATACCTTCAAGCTGACATGTAGTATAGCTGTTAGAATGACTTACGGATGATTCTTGATATTAGAAGACCATTTCTATTCATCTCGTATAGAGAGAACGTTTCTCAGTCAGAATAGAAGATTGAAATGCCATTTAAAAAAAAAAAAAAAAAATCAAGTGCATGCCAACAAATAGATAGCCATATTGATACAGATTTATATAAAATAAATATGCAATTTTTGTAATGTTAACTGCCCATAAAATTTATCAAGGAGATCCGAATGTCTCTTGGTAATTGAATTATATGTGCTTGTAAAACAAGCTATTCTGACTCTGTCTCTGTACACAGATGGCACAGAAAACCACACACAATAAGTTCGATGTGTCCTTGTACACAGATGGCAGAGTAAACTTCACAAAATATAACGTGAGGGGAATGCATACATCATACTATGTATTGTACACAGCTCCTATTTATTATACTGCACCAAAACAAAAAATAAAGTCCACAATATCAATGACAAAAAAACAATCTATAATTTATTCCACAGCACCCTGTAGCCATCAAACCACCACCTCCCTTCCCCCACACTTGAGTGACTTTTATCGTCCCGTGTTATTTCTCAATTAAGTCAATTAAGACGTCATTAGCAATTCCAAGAAATCGCGAGCCACATGAGCGATGTGAGCATTGTATGGGCGTCTGCTTCTGACGTAGAAGCTGTCCTCATCACCAGAGACCCAACTGAATATTGCATCCAGTGGTGGTGAGAGACTATGGGTTAAAGAAATCTCTCCCTTGCGCAGGAGTGTCTCTGGGGGGGGGGGGGGTCTTTCAAATAGGCAAGCAGTTGCTGGGTTAATTATGCAAGGAACGGATCAAGATATTTGGTGATATCATAATGGTTTAAATATACGTTTAAAATATATAAGCTTAAGGTGGGGTGGGGGTGGGGAGGGGGATGCGGCCGGGCGTGGTGGCGACCGATTATCTAAAACGATATGGGCATACTGTATGTAGAAGCACATAAGGACCTTGAATTCTATAGCATGTCCTCTAAGACTGCTGGGGAAAGAAAGCGCATGGTGGGTTCAATTATTTAATGAACAGATAGCGTGGCTGGGGGAAACTTTTGTCGGATACATTTCTACTTTTAGTGGAAATCCATCGACTTTGACATCCACACCCACACACACACACAGAGGTGAAAGACCTTGAGCTATCGTACATACAAACATAACGCCACATATTGTTACAAATAGCGTGCATCGGCAGTGTTGAATAAACTCATTCAAAAAAATATAATAATTATAATTTGTATAAATACTCTACACTCCAGTTCAAAAGATTAAAAAAAAATAAAACATGGACATTGAATAAAGTATTTCGTTAGGGTGTTATTCTAAAGGAACAATGCTCAAGACGTGCACAGTCTTGTAAGGATCATCCGGACTCGAGGTACTTTATTATCATTCTTAGAACCCCCGACGAGTTCTTCTGTAACCCTTCTAGTATCCACGAAAATGAAACATATTGCGATCGGTCGTGGCAAACACATTTTCAGGCTTGAGAAATTTCTTTGGTTTGACTTCAATAAAAGAACGGGGTAACCTTAGATCGAGGTATGTCAACATCAGTTCTGAACGCTGGTCCCTGAACCTGGAGTTAAAAACTAAGGACAGGGTTAATGAAACAATTTTATTTTATTATTTAAAAAAAAAAAAGAAATTGTGCTGTTGGGTGGGGTTTTTTTTGTTGGTTTTTTTTTGTTTGGGCGCGGGCCTCCGGCAGTTGGAGAATGGGGGTGGGGGTCATGAAGTTGGAGAATGGGGGTGGGGGTCATGAAGTTGGAGAATGGGGTGGGGGGTCAGGAAGTTGGAGAATGGGGGTGGGGGTCAGGAAGTTGGAGAATGGGGTTGGGGCTCAGGAAGTTGGAGAATGGGGTTGGGGCTCAGGAAGTTGGAGAATGGGGTTGGGG
>CAXITT010001051.1:128761-185780 GCA_964033795.1 Lymnaea stagnalis
CCCCCCCCCCCCCCCCCCCGCCCTTTAAACGAAGCTCTCGGTTCGTCCCGTCTCCCGCCTAGTCCTCTCTTCCTGCTGCGAGGGTTGTACGCCGTCGGTCCTGTACCGGCCCCGTCAATGGGTGTTGATTCAGTCACTTGCCTCGCCGCTCTGCCTTCTGGCCGCACTTGTTTCAAAATCGAGGATAGTATCGCCTTACCGCTGCGCCAGACCATTTCCAGCGCATGTTACCGATTTTGGGATTTTAAAATTTTTTTTTTTTTTTTTTGCATCATGAACATCTGTGAGGTACGCCTAGGCCTTAGCACTACGCCGCTTTCGGACTTTCAGGTTCATTCTTTGCTGGGAAGGAAATTCAGGTGGGTGAACTAAGGCATCTGAAATCTGACCACGAGTGAAAATAATTAATGTATGCGAACGAGATAGGTCATCTGTAATTGGTCAGATCTGCTAATGATCGCCGCACCCTGCCGTGTGGTGACTAATTCAGGTTATGAATTGAGGCAGTCATGGCGTCGACGTTACCTAAGAGAGCTACATATTCGCCATTTTTGTCTTGTTTTGTTTGATTTGTTTGATTTTATGTGTACATATATCAAGTACATGGAGATTGGTTTTAGAGAAGTTAACACACACACGCACACACACACAAACAGATCAACTGTTGAAATGCACCAAGTCGTTTGTTTCTCTTTGGTTAGGATAAAAACAACATTATCGCATTTCTCAACCGGGTATCTAAGGTGGGATTTTCAATTAATGTAATAGATAGTAAGTTTATAACAATAATAATTTATGAAAAAGCTTTTTATATATTGGTGTCATCGCTTTAGAGTTTGTGGCAGACTATATAAATTTATATATATATATATATATATATACATGGAATATGTATACAGTTATATAAGAGTATGTTTTTTTAGTATACATTTGATAAGAACTTAAAAACTATAAGCCTACTAAAGTGTCAAGTGTTTTTTCGATAGGTACAAGGTTTGTTTTAACCCCTTAAAAAAATATGAAATTAATTAGCCTTGATTACTTAGGAGCTTTGGCGAAAATGAATTCTTCAAGTTATGAAATAATCTAATGGAGATCCTTTTTAAAAAAAAATTGTATGTTGTCTTTGTTGTAACGCCAATTACTGTCTTCTTTCTAGATGTAAGAAAATGTATTTATCACTCAATCTAGCAATACTCTAGATGTAAGAACAATTATGTATTACTCAATCTGGCAATAGTTTTGATGTAAGAACAGTTATGTATCACTCAATCTAGTAATACTCTAGATGTAAGAACAACTATGGATCACTCAATCTAACAATACTCTAGATGTAAATTGTATCACGCAATCTAGCAATAGTTTAGATATAAGAGCCATTATGTATCACGCAATCTAGCAATACTCTAGATTTAAGAACAATTGTGTGTCATTCAAACTAATTGTACGAGTGAATAAAATGTCAATTTTATTTTGCAATTCTAAAATACGATTAGATATGTAATCAACTAAAGAAATGTATATTATAATTGAATGAAATGTCCTTTCTGTGTGTTACAAGTTACAGTGTTACCCAGCAAATTTCCATACACGTTGGGAAGCTTATTCAAAACTTAAAACTATTTTATTGTAGCAACTATTTTGCAGTGTGCACACTAATTGAAAAAAAGAAAAGGAAAAATAAATGTTGGCTCATATGGGCGCATAGCTGCCATGCCATGCTATATATATATATTTTTTTTATAAAGTATTAATCTATACAGGCAAATATCTTGAAGACATGTCATGACTTGTCATGAGAATCCAACATGTTTAGCTGTATGTCTTTAGCCTTGTTTATAACCAAACTGGACGTCGCTGATATTATAGTGCTTCTTATTTTATTTCCACAGGTCCGGTCGGTAAATGTCACCTGGAATTTTGGATCTCCGAGACATCTTTAATGTCCGATCCAAGGATATGACGTCATCGGGAAGTGGCCGCTCTACGGTAAGACAGTACCCATAGTATATTGGTTGATAAGAACTGAGAACGTAAATCTTCTTTACAACGGGTGTAGTGCTTTATTTTAAAATGAACCAAACACCGTGTATCCCTTGTGAATATGTTTGAAAATATGTATGTAACTATGTTTGTAATTATATTTGTAACTATGTTTGTAATTATATTTGTAACTATGTTTGTAATTATATTTGTAACTATGTTTGTAATTATATTTATAACTATGTTTGTAATTATATTTGTAACTATGTTTGTAATTATATTTGTAACTATGTTTGTAATTATGTTTGTAATTATGTTTGTAATTATGTTTGTAACTATGTTTGTAAATATGTTTGTAACTATGTTTGTAAATATGCTTGTAACTATGTTTGTAATTATATTTGTAGCTATGTTTGTAACTATGTTTGTAACTATGTTTGCAACTATGTTTGTTACTCTGTTTGTAACTCTGTTTGTAAATATGTTTGTAACAATGTTTGTAACTATGTTTATCATTATGCTTGCCATCTGAGTCCCATTGAAAACAGATGTTTATGTTGTCTCACAAAATTGTTTAAATTCATTCGTTTTTTCACCGACAATGGTGCAACCAACATTATGTGAGATGGTGGCGGGTTGATATTTTCCGATCGTGTATCATTTATCTTTGTCGTCCATTATCTAATTAGAATTCCACGTTTATTAAGTGTACATTTCTGACAATAATTTTACGTTGAACTACCGTAGATCTCATATCAAAATATCAAACTGTATTTACTACTTCATGAATGTCAATTTAGCTGCTAGGTCCTAATGTCAATTTAAAAGTTAGGCTCTAAAGGTCAATTTAGTTAGCTGGCCCTAATGTCAATTTAATAGTTAGCCTCTAAAGGTTAATTTAATTAGCTGGCCCTAATGTCAATTTAATAATTAGCTTCTAATGATCAATTTAATTAGCTGGTCCTAATGTCAATTTAATAGTTAGCTTCTAATGTTCAATTTAATTAGCTGGCCCTAATGTCAATTTAATAGTTAGCTTCTAAAGGTCAATTTAATTAGCTGGTCCTAATGTCAATGTAATAACTAGGTTGTGAATGTCTTCTAGAAATTCGTTTCCATGTCATTTGAAATTTGTAGAATTCCCAATCTTATGATTATGATGTGTCCGTCATTGGAGAAGGTTTCTCGAGGCTCCAATATGTGTCCGTCACACAACGTCTACTTCCAAGTACCAATTGAACCATAATTGTAAACTTTTAAAGTTCTTTTTTTTTTTTTTAAATATAACATTGTAAACTAATGTTTTCTGTTGTTTTTGTTTTGTACCGTTGATAATAGAACAGATAATTTATTGTGTTTCCCCGCGTCACATTTATTGTAATGAAACAATCAATATAATTCTGAACCTCAAATTTGAACCATAATTGTAAACTTTTAAAGTTCTTTTTTTTTTTTTTAAATATAACATTGTAAACTAATGTTTTCTGTTGTTTTTGATTTGTACCGTTGATAATAGAACAGATAATTTATTGTGTTTCCCCGCGTCACATTTATTGTAATGAAACAATCAATATAATTCTGAACCTCAATCAAACTTATAATCTCGTAAATAACTCAATTCAATTTCGTGACATCACGTCACACAGCTCTCACACAGCCGTCGTTCCTGGACCAAAAGATTCACTCGTCCCATTTTTTTTTTAAATTTTGAATATATATATATATATCCATCTTTAAAAAAAATTTAAAAAATTGATGTAATATGTGCACAAGGATTAGCGTCATATTTTTAATTGATATTTAACGTCAAATTTTTATATTTGATATCTGACGTCATATTTTTACTTGATATTTAACGTCATAGTTTTAACTGAAATTTAACGTCATATTTTTAACTGAAATTTAACGTCATAGTTTTAACTGAAATTTAACGTCATAGTTTTAACTGATATCTAACGTCATAGTTTTAACTGATATTTAACGTCATAGTTTTAACTGATATTTAACGTCATAGTTTTAACTTATATTTAACGTCATAGTTTTAACTGATATTTAACGTCATATTTTTAATTGATACCTGACGTCATATTTTTACTTGATATTTAACGTCATACTTTAACTGATATTTAACGTCATAGTTTTAACTGATATTTACCGTCATGGTTTTAACTGATTATTTACCGGCATAGTCTTTACTTGATGTTTACTTGTTAACAATTGCTAGTAAACACTGAAGTTAAAAGAATGCATATTGCAGTCCACCTTATGCAAACCTAGAGTGAATACAAAGTTTCAGTCCTACCAAGATTAAAGTAAATTATTATTATTTTTCATTTTAAAAAAATATTTAATTTTCTGCTGACAAAACCAGCGGGTTCCACTGTGAACTATGAACTGTGATTTGCCTATATGCCGTGCTGGCACTGAAGTGTGCTCTAGTTCGCCACACCTCACAACACACTTGCAAAGTGCAAGGACTAAAGCGTTTACAATTCAACACGTATATTGGGGATATGACGGCGTCAGGCGTAGAAGTATTACTCATAGATACAAACATGTTTATTGTTCGATCTCAAATAATATTGCACGGCGATTTTATATATATATGTATATATAAAACTAAAAGGTTGTTGCCAACCTAATCGAGGATAGATAGGGATTACACGAATTATTTGACATTAATTTAATAAATATCGTTTAATTTCTCATTTTAAGTTTATCATTTAACGTTAGGTGGTACAACGGTAATGTCCAGTCGATATGTTGTTACTCATTTCTTCAATTATTTTCTGACGATTTTTGTTAATAATGACGAAGTGCATCGAACTATTTTTAATTATAAGTTTAATCATCATAAGACTGTTGTGGTCATTGAAGGATGCTGGGGGGTCAAGGCCAGGGTTGGTCTCCCCGGAGCACTATACTTTCTGGGGGTAAACAATTTTAAAAGAAAGAAAAAAAGTGACACAAGTATTGAGTTTAAAAATATATATATTATAAAGTGTATGAGAAGAATAGTAAATAGTATGCTATACAGCAGGCTCGCACAACTCACAATAAAACAACTTATCATACTTTATGAAAAACTTGTGCGGGCCAAAACAAAATAGGACAAGGGGAAAGCTATTAAGAAAATAATAAGAATGAAGAATATTTAGTTACCCCGCGGCCCGCAAAGTGGGCGCTGGTGGGCCGTATGTTGTGCAGGCCTGATACATAGACACAGTCTTATCTTATTTTATAGTTAGTAGAGATCATTTTAACATATTACACTATTTCAAAACCTAAATAAAAAAAAGTGTGTGTGCTTTACCTGCGTTAAATATTTGCCAGTGTATATTTTTGTTAAAATCCAAAGAAAGAAGTGTCTAAATACAAATCAAAAACAAATTCTTTTCAAAAAGCAAACCGATTTCAAACAGTGTTTTCCGCTGAATTTTTATAAGATGTCACGTAGTTTTCTCGGCCTGAAAACGTGAACACTTTGATGGAGTTGATTGTGTATTTGATGGAGATGGTTGTGTATTCGATTGAGTGGGTTAGGTGTTTCATGGCGTTGTTTGTGTGTTTGATGGCGTTGTTTGTGTGTTTGATGGCGTTTTTTGTGTGTTTGATGGCGTTGTTTGTGTGTTTGATGGCGTTGTTTGTGTGTTTGATGGCGTTGTTTATGTGTTTGATGGCGTTGTTTCTGTGTTTGATGGCGTTGTTTTGTTGTTAAAGGTAATCAGTAAACGCTTTACTCCTCTCACGTAGTTATGATAGCCATCAACCATGTCACAATATGTTTTGTGTGTCTCTGTGGTCAGACGGCCGAGCAAACGTAACAATGTATAACACAACAGGGGACCAGAGCACATCATACTGTTAATGGCACACAGCTCCTTTTTGCTACAGTGTCGAGCGTTTACCTCTGACACACCAAGAATCAAATACCAGTTTAACACCACCATGTTATGACGGTAACTGTTGCGGACGACTCAATGCCATGTAAGACTTTACGGATTTCGACACTCTAAACGTGCTAGAACGAGCATACATTAAATACTAAATCTAACATATACAAAATTGACTATTTTCTAATTTTTTTCGAAATCACTAAGTTGTGATCAAAGATTTGAACCAATGCTTTTAGCCGATAAAAAAACAAAAAAAAACAAAAAACAACATTAACCATCCCACCAACCAAAGCCTCACTTCTTTCCCCTTCCAAATTTTCTTTCAAACGCCTTTCCAATGATTTCCATTGTTGCTAATAACGTTGTCTTTCAGCCGAAACTCCCGCTTTCAGACTCGCCAAAATGTTTTTTTTTTTTTTTAAATTTAAAAACAACAATAAACACAAACACCTATTAGCTACACACCAAGCACAACCCAATAGCTACACACCAAGCACAACACAATAGCTACACACCAAGCACAACACAATAGCTACACACCAAGCACAACACAATAGGTACACACCAAGCACAACACAATAGCTACAGACCAAGCACAACACAGTAGCTACACACTAAGCACAACACAATAGCTACACACCAAGCACAACACAATAGCTACACACCAAGCACAACACAATAGCTACACACCAAGCACAACACAATAGCTACACACCAATCACAACACAATAGCTATACACCAAAACAACAATAAACACAAACACCTATTAGCTACACACCAAGCACAACCCAATAGCTACACACCAAGCACAACACAATAGCTACACACCAAGCACAACACAATAGCTACACACCAAGCACAACACAATAGCTACACACCAAGCACAACACAATAGCTACACACCAAGCACAACACAATAGCTACACACCAAGCACAACACAATAGCTACACACCAAGCACAACACAATAGCTACACACCAAGCACAACACAATAGCTACACACCAAGCACAACACAATAGCTACACACCAATCACAACACAATAGCTATACACCAAGCACAACACAATAGCTACACACCAAGCACAACACAATAGCTACACACCAAGCACAACACAATAGCTACACACCAATCACAACACAATAGCTATACACCAATCACAACACAATAGCTATACACCAAGCACAACACAATAGCTACACACCAAGCACAACACAATAGCTACACACCAAGCACAACACAATAGCTACACACCAAGCACAACACAATAGCTACACACCAAGCACAACACAATAGCTACACACCAAGCACAACACAATAGCTACACACCAAGCACAACACAATAGCTACACACCAAGCACAACACAATAGCTACACACCAAGCACAACACAATAGCTACACACCAAGCACAACACAATAGCTACACACCAAGCACAACACAATAGCTACACACCAAGCACAACACAATAGCTACACACCAAGCACAACACAATAGCTACACACCAAGCACAACACAATAGCTACACACCAAGCACAACACAATAGCTACACACCAAGCACAACACAATAGCTACACACCAAGCACAACACAATAGCTACACACCAAGCACAACACAATAGCTACACACCAAGCACAACACAATAGCTACACACCAAGCACAACACAATAGCTACACACCAAGCACAACACAATAGCTACACACCAAGCACAACACAATAGCTATACACCAAGCACAACACAATAGCTACACACCAAGCACAACACAATAGCTACACACCAAGCACACCTAAAATCGAGTCGCATTTTTCTTCACATTTCCAGGTCTCCGCTTCTTGGCGTGTCTCAGAAGTTTATGGAAGATACAATTATATATCACTATTTTGATGTAGCTAATTATGTGTACACTAAGTTCCCTTCACTTCTCGTGGGTTGCATGGAATGGCAGGCCTTAGTTGTGGATTTAACACGTTTCAAAGGCAACGGTTCTCATTCCTTTTTATTTATTTTAGTTTTCGATTACACTTCCTTTTTTTTTTTTTTTGCGTGGATTTTTATAAAGCCGAGAATCCATTGATATCTGCATTAACTCACGATTCTAGCACGAGCTTTGAGAAGCGATTTAAAATTGATCAATTTGTCCGGGCCATTCTACCTCACACATCCCAAATATCAAAATTGTAAGAGCAGAAGCGTCCCGGGATACTGTTGATAAGAACCGCTGTTTTCTCGCCAACGCTCGCAAGAGCAGCCAAACCAAAGGCTGGGGGGGGGGGATTACTTTTTGTTGTGATCCTCAGTGGCAAAGATCCAGGGATAAGGTGCGCTTTATAATTGACACCCCTGAAACTGGAGGGTAGACACGCCTGGGGCGCTTCATTACAATCACGTGACAGGGCCATTGGTGTAAGAAAAATGAGTCACACAGAAAGAAACAAACCAAAAATATTAGCGAAAATTTCAAATTTGCTTTCAATAAATTAAGTTTTTTACTTAAAGCTGTGACATCATTTATTTGAACACATTTTGTTAAAAGAATATTAAATCCTTAAACTAAATCATATGTATCAAAAAATATTTCCTTAAAATCGAAATAAAGTAAATGTCGAAATTGTATCATCCAGATTGTGTCATCCAGATTGTCAATGAATAGCGATTTTACGTGTTGGGAATTTAAAACCGGATATGTCTTATTTAGAACCGGGTATGTCTTATTTAGAGCCGAGTATGTCTTATTTAAAATCGAGTATGTCTTATTTAGAACCGTCTTATTTTAAATGGCATACTGTAAAATAAATATTGCAACATTTTTAATATCCCGTCTTGAATCTAGCGTTTCACAACTATAATCAATACTTACGGAAATAATTGCATGCTGTAAATCTGTCTTCAGGCACCTGTCTAAAAGATTCGGAGATCTCTAGATAAAATGAATTGAGTCATATGTGCAGATATAAGTTAAAATTATTTAGTGATGTTCTAGTGAAATTAAAACGAAGCAAAGAAGTCTTGTATACATTAAATTAGTTAGTGATGTACTACATAAATTAACATGAAGCAAAGATGCCTTGTGTATAAATAAGAAAATTTAGTGATGCCTACATAAGTTAAACACGTTTTCGTGTGAGAGGCGTTTGCGTCATCATTTAGTCGCGTACCAAAAGGGCTTGATGGGCTGTGAGTTTGAGAAGGCGATGGAAAGTTCGGCTAGTAAGACTGCGTTGTCTTGTTTGAACATACCATGAGAGTATTCTTTTAAGAACAATTTCTAAACATTGATGTCAGATTCCATATTATGTGGACATAATATACGATGCATTCAATGAAGTTCAAGAAACTTTATGAGGGCTGGAAATGATCAAACATACTGTCTTAAGAGTGACGTAATGAAGGATGGTATTGCAATTTGCCTGATGTATTGAGGCATACTTGGTATGAACACATCACCATCATTCTATTTCACTGCGTTGTTGTTTGATGGGCCAATTTTACAGCATGGCCATTGTCATGTGTATTCTTGGCGATACAAATTTATTGTATATACCGATCCATATATTTCCTTAATGAACATCAAAACAAATAATTCTACAGTTAAAACCCATTTTTAAAAAAAAAGCCATCAATGTAACTTTATATTCAGATCTATATATGTCAATATATTTTAAGCCTCCTACAGACGCCAGATTTATTGCAAACGTAAATCGTGAAAAAGCAAACTGAGTCAGGTTGGCAAACACATTTTTTCTCAACACCACCCGTATCTCAAGCTAAATTCCCACTTCAAACAAGCACACATAAATACACATACACACACGCGCGCTCTGCTCCACCAAACAACGCTAACTCTATACACACTAAAAAAAAAAATAAGTACAATGGAACCCTTAAATACCCCGACCCCAACCCCTCTCGAAAGGTTCCTTCTTCAAGACACCCTAACATCAGTAATTACTCTAAATCCTAACACACAATCAGCTGTAAAGCCCTTGTCAGCAGACGAGATTCAAATCGTCAACGTCATAGCCCGTGTCCCCCCGCGCGCTAGTTTCGGACAGTGCGCACAGAAGTGCTCTGTATTGGTGCGTACTGCATTCGGGGATCTCAAAGGGACCGGGGGAATATGGTGGCCCTTTCTTGTAGCAGACGCGAGATCCAAATCAAAAGATGTCATTTTCATTTCCTTAAGAGTCCAGGCACACTCCAGTGGTTTCCCTAAACGTGTATGCCCTACACGGCCGCGACTTGGTACCGTATTCACATCGTAACGACCGGTTTAGAAAAAGAAAAAAAAAGAAAAAAAGGAAAGAAAGATTTGAAGAACGTTGTGAACATAATTTTTCAGACATGTGTTTCAAGTATGGCTTGCTGTTCTGAACACGTTCCAACAGACCAGGCTACACATACGTCTTTGATGTTGTGTTCCCCTCTGTGTCAATCATCCAACAGAGCAGACTGATATCAGAATTTTATTTTAACCGGTGTGACATTTTTACTTAAATTAGAAATTCAAATTATTTGCACAATAGATTCGGCTTGATTTAAGAACTTAAATGTTTAGAATTATTTTATAATTGTATTTATGAACAAAGATTGTGAGATTAGATCCAAATTGGTAACATTTTTCTTATACATTTCTTATTAGTAATACATGTTACCAATTTACGTCAAACTCTGTTTAACAATTCCTGAGAATTATTTTCAATTTAAAAAAAAATAATTTCAAACTATTTAACTAGCTTTACGTTTGCTATTCACAGCGTAAATAGAGTTTTATGAATGAGACCATCTGATGTCATAACTAGACTCTATAATGAGACCATCTGATGTCATAACTAGACTTTTATCAATAAGACCGATTGATGTCATATCTAGACTTTTATAAAAATGAGACCAATTGATGTCATAAATAGACTTTTATAAATGAGACCGATTGATGTCGTAATTAGACTTTTTTAAATGAGACCGATTGATGTCATAACTAGACTTATATAAATGAGACTCATTGTTGTCTTCATCGAGTGTCATGTTTCTGACGTCCCTATTCCTATTAACAGATCGCAGTCACACAGACATCACACTGGTTAACTTTAAAAGAAAATCTCAATGGTGGGAAAACCTGACATGATTATGTTACCTTGTCTCACCCACATGGTATATTTGGTGTCAATCGTGCCACTTTCAAATAATTTTTTTACCTTTGTTTTGCGCAGCAGAAATTTTATATTTAGTGTCTTTTGTTCACATATGGACAATGGTTTCCATTTGACCCATCTGTTGGATGCTCATTGAGTCAAACTTTGTTAAGTTATTCTTTAAAAGGGATTAAATATAAATCAATTTAGCCTCTTAAAATGTGGAAGATATGATATGCTGTAGTTAGATTTTTGATGATGGCTAAATGAAATTTACTAGTGTATTGACTATAGGGTATAATCCCGGTTTGAAAAAAAATGATAATACCCAGAAATATTTACTGGTAAAAATAATTAACATAAAAATATTTAACGCTCTTAACACTATGATTTTAAATAAATTTTGAAGCACTTCTACGACACATGTTTAAGACATACATATGTGGTAACTGATTACATATGTAGTAAATGATACATTCCAAAGGTGCTAGATATCTAGTCAAGCTGACTTTCTTTAGGTAAACATTGCTATCTTTAGTCTTAGGCAAATTTAATCAAACCAATTTTAATTAAACTATGGGAATTAAACACAAGGCAATTTAGGAAATTGAACACAATGGAATTTAGGACATTTAACACATTGAAATTTTGGAACATTTAACACAACGAAATTAAAGACATTTAACACGCAGAGGTATTCAAGATATTGTATATTAAGGACTTGCATTTATTTCATGAATTCTAACAACATGTCCGCTAGGTTGTATCCAACCATCTCCAGTGGTCACAATGAAGCCATTATGCATGTTGTATCCAACAATCTCCACTGGTCACAATGACGCCATGATGCATGTTGTATCCAACAATCTCCACTGGTCACAATAAGATAAGATTATTTTATTGATCCAAACAAATGGAAATGTTTTTTGATTGCATTGTAATTTTCAGCACATAAATAAAACATTTTGAACACAAGACATATCCATTAAATTATTTCACTGGTGAAAATAACAACCATTCAGTGAATTATCTTAGCCATATCAGGGCGTTATTAGGTCTCATTAAGATTTGTGACTTCAGGGGGAGCACGCTGGTAAAATCGGACAGATTGGGGAACAAAATAATTTTTGTATCTTTCAGTCCTCGCCTTTAGAGAAAGATTTCGTTCTGAACGGGCCGAGCCTATGTCTCTGTGATGAAGAGGGTGAGATGTATCATCCAAACTTTGTTTAGTTTTATAATAACATCTTTCTTTAAATAGTTCTTCAAGTGAAAGATGTTTAGTTTTTGTTATGTTCCTAGCTTTCTTGATTAGTCTGTGTATTCGGTGTTAAATATCAGGCGATGAATTCCCACACCATCATGTAATTCTGAAATTAGGTAGGCTTCCAATTGTTGCACTGTAGAATAAGTTAACGGCTTGTTGATTTACGCCGAAATTGTACAGTTTTTTTTTTGAGGTAGAACAATGACGCCATGATGCATGTTGTAGCCACAATCTCCACTGGTCACAATGACGCCATGATGCATGTTGCATCCACAACCTCCACTGGTCACAGCGCCATGATGCATGTTGTATCCAACGTTATCCACTGGTCACAATGACGCCATGACATGTTAGCTTGCAGGCACGACACACCTGAGTCAAGATGAAGGTTGATTGATCTGCCCGCCCCGATAGTCCGCCATCTTGTGTGTTGTATTACAGTCGACTATCTGTAATTTGTATTACATATAAAATACATCACGGACTTATCATAAAAATATTCACAACTACCTATCATTTACAGGATTATTTAGGTATCAATCTACGAAAATACAGGTAAAATTAAAATCATTAAAAAATTTAAAGACGTTAATATGTCGTTAAAGTAACATCTACAGATTCAAATTGTGTCAATATTTCCATTAAATTATATCATATCTAAATTTGATTTAGAAATATCTTTTTTGGTTAAAAATTTGAAACAAATCAATAACTCTCTATCTCTTCCTACCTGACTATCGTCTATCTATTTATCCCTCTCTCTCTTTATATATGACTATAATTTATCTTTTGATCTATCACTCTCTCTGTCTCTCTCTCTTTATATCTAACTATAATCTATCCTTTTATCGCTCTCTCCCTCTGTCTCTTTCTATCTGACTATCAAATTATTTTTCTCTCATTTTTTCTCTATCTTTCTCCCCCTCTCTCTTTTTCTCCACTCTCTCCCCTTATCTCTCTTCCCTCTCTCTCCCCTCTTCCCCCTCGCTCTCCATCTCTCTTTCTCTTTCCCTCCCCTCTCTCTCCATCTCCCCCTCTATCTATTTCTCTCCCCATCTCACTCTCTATCCCTCTCACTTTCTTTCCCCATCTCTCTCTCCTTCTCTCTCTACCCTCTCTCTCTACCCTCTCTCTCTCTCTCTCTCTCTCTCTCTCTCTCTCTCTCTCTCTCTCTCTCTCTCTCTCTCTCTCTCTCTCTCTCTTTTTTTCTCTCTCTCTCTCTTTTCTCTCTCTCTCTCTCTTTTTTTTTACTCTCTCTCTCTCCCTCTCTCTCTCTCTCCCCCTCTCTCTCTCTCTCTCTCTCTCCCCTCTCTCTCTCCCCTCTCTCTCTCTCTCTCTCTCTCTCTCTCTCTCTCGCTCTCTCTCTCTCTCTCTCTCTCTCTCTCTCTCTCTCTCGCTCTCTCTCTTTCTCTCTCTCTCTCTCTCTACCCTCTCTCTCTCTCGCTCTTTTTTTCTCTCTCACTGAGACTTGAAATGCTCTTTGAATTACTTCAATCTTCTAAATATTTCTTTTACGTTTGTCAAATTTTCTTTGTTTCTAGTATACAGTAATAAGTCATTTGAGTAAAACTGTTTCAGTTGCCTGTTATCTATCTGAAGTTACTTTAAGTCTAGTCTAGCAATATTATTCGAAAACCCATTTATTTCATCATCTGGTCCCCGTAGCCTGATGAGGGCCTACAACAGAAAGTCTAAGTGCTCCAAACTGAAAGGCTTAGGGCTCCAAACTGAAAGGCTTAGGGCTCCAAACTGAAAGGCTTAGGGCTCCAACTGAAAGGCTTAGGGCTCCAAACTGAAAGGCTTAGGGCTCCAACTGAAAGGCTTAGGGCTCAAAACTGAAAGTCTAAGTGCTCCAAACTGAAAGGCTTAGGGCTCCAAACTGAAAGGCTTAAGGCTCCAAACTGAAAGGCTTAGCGCTCAAAACTGAAAGTCTAAGTGCTCCAAACTGAAAGGCTTAGGGCTCCAAACTGAAAGGCTTAGGGCTCCAAACTGAAAGGCTTAGTGCTCCAAACTGAAAGGCTTTGGACTCCAAACTGAAAGCTCCTGACAGTGATCCAATGGCCACTTAAACTGTTTTGAAAAATGTTCATGCCGTGACCATAGACTCAACAAATGATCTGATAGCTCCTCATGTGTAGGAAAACTCCCCCCCCCCGCCCCCCACCCTCCCCCCCCCAAACAAAAAACAACAAAAATAAATAAATAAATAAAACACACATAATAATTACAAATACACCAACTATGTTGAATATAACTTGTATATTAAATGTTCTGATATTTCCTGGAAGTAAAAAGCGTCCAGTCTTGTTTCCAACAAGTCAAAGTGACACACATTATTTAAAAACTAAAATCTATTGTAACATGTGATAAATAGAGTCTATTTGTTAGTAATCTGTATTTATCGAATTCTCNAAATAGAGTCTTTTTGTTAGTAATCTTTATTTATCGAATTCCCCGGGAAGGTTGTATAGCCTTAAGATAACCAGAGAGGGGATTGCCAACCAACCCCCCCCCCCCCCCCCCAATTCGGTCCCAGCCCATCTCATTGGTTTGACAATGGCTCCACGAGTTGAGTTTTTTAGCCATACATGTTAATGCCGGCTTTCTCCATCTGAGCCCTTGAGTCTAACGTCAACAACGCAATTTCACCACACAACATTTTAAGAGTTCGTTATTCATAATGTTAATATTTGTGAGTAGAGCCTGCGTGATTTGTCTACAGCCACTTCGTAGGGCCAGGGTGAGTCGTTTTGGAGCTATTTGGCTCTACACTCTTTAACACATGAACGCTGGTATTTGTAATCATACGGCGACTAATGTAATCATGCGCCATTACGTATAATTATACAGTTATGGCGTATCTTCTCTGTGCTGTGCACCGGGCACAAATTAATATCCCGACTTCCCGTCACATTTCGCAGCAATGTCAGATGGTCTACCAAGCCCCAACCCCCCTTCCACCCTCACTCCATCCTCTCTCCCCTCCTCGACTTCTAGGAAGAATGCCGTAGTTTCAGGTCGTGAACACTCGCCAAGTAACAAACTGGTAAAGAACCAAATGCTTGAACAGCACACACCCACATTCAATGCAAACTAAACGAATAATGCACACGCAGATTCAATGCAAACTAAACGAATAATGCACACCCACATTCAATGCAAACTAAACGAATAATGCACACGCACATTCAATGCAAACTAAACGAATAATGCACACGCACATTCAATGCAAAATACTAAACGAATAATGCACACGCACATTCAATGCAAACTAAACGAATAATGCACACCCACATTCAATGCAAACTAAACGAATAATGCACACGCACATTCAATGCAAACTAAACGAATAATGCACACGCACATTCAATGCAAAATACTAAACGAATAATGCACACGCACATTCAATGCAAAATACTAAACGAATAACGCACACTACGCACATTCACTACACACTAAACGAATAACGCACACGCAGACGCACATTCAAAACAAACAAAACTTGCGTCCAACCAGCTAAGACTTGATGCACACATCTAAACTCTGTGTGATCAGTTCGCGTTTCGTAAATGCCAAGTTAGAAATGTTACTTTTTGTTTAAACACAAGGCAGCGGTTATGAGGAGGAAAAGTAGTGCCGATGTTTATCTCATGCGTATTAATTCCTCTCGAGAATGTTGATTATCTGGCGAGGCACACTCATTGATTGGTTGATATTCGAAAGATGGGCGGCGCTTGAAGCTCCTGAAAATAATCGAATAACTCACCCCTGGAGCAAACTGATGTCAAATTAAGCCTATGAAATAAGCACTGTCGTTTTTACATAAAGTACTGTCGTTTTTACATAAAGGAATGTATATGTACAAAAGTAGGCTACCAATAAATTGTAATTTCAGGACAAAATTAAGCCTACTGTATTAATAGATGCTAATTTTTAGTAGGCATAGTATTGTCATTGTCCTACATTTTCAATGTATTGGTAGCCTATTTTATTTAGCCTCCGTGTATTAATAGATGCTTATTTAGGTGTCGTATAAAAATATTTATGGAATAAAAACTAATTTAAAACTGCGTAACTCCATGTTCAATATAGAGTTGTTGATTTTTTTTTTTTTAAGAACAAAGAAACTTTCGATTTATTATAATTATAATTTTATATGTATATTATCATTTTTTATTTAATATCATTATTATAATTATACCTACTAGAAATAACACGTCGGGCAATGGGTGGCGGAAATGCGGGAACTCTCACCTACCAAAGCTAGTTTACAATTCAGGTCACGCGCTTTATAAGATTCCAAATTACGGTTAACTTCTAGGAACTTTATTTTGCGCGCCTATTGAACAAAATTGTCATGGCCAAACATGCATACCGTGATAATTGTTCTTTGTGATTATTATTTAGTCGGCCCTTAAAAGCTTAGACGCTATGAACGTGGATTCTATAACCAAAGATAAAATCAAAACACAAGCATTATTTCAACTGTCGTTTTAAGATAGCTATACATTCTCTATTGATAAATAAACTTCATTGTCTCTTTTTGAAAAAAAAAAAAAAATAGATATCTACAAAAATATTTGTTAATTTTATGTTTAAAACTTTAAACACAGATTTAAAGCTACATTTACTTTTTCTTAGAATCGAACTATTCTTCATAAACACGACATTTGGTAAAGATTCTCTTTCAACTATCCTTCAAACTTCCATTTGGTTGTAAAAAAAAAAAAAAAATGCTCCGAAATGTCTGTAAATCACCTTTTTTGTCAAAATTCCAATTTTACTGTCTTAAAAAAAACATCATATTTTCTTTTCAAATTACAGTTTAAAATAAAAACCTCGTGTCAAAATTAAAGTAGCGCAAACGATCACTCCATGGCGCAAACGATCACTCCATGGCGCAATCGATCACTCCATGGCGCAAATGATCACTCCATGGCGCAAATGATCACTCCATGGCGCAAATGATCACTCCATGGCGCAAATGATCACTCCATGGCGCAAATGATCACTCCATGGCGCAAATGATCACTCCATGGCGCAAACGATCACTCCACGAGCTCAGGAGCATGTAAACATGTGGATACGACGAATCCAAGTTTTACTGTATTCCAACCGTGTCGCATGTCTTCGTGTCGTTGACTGTCATCAGCCCTGATCACGTGATCATCGGTCATCATTGGCCTCGCCTTTGTTCACCTGCACCATTTAACGTTGACCCGGAACCAAAGGGGGACGTGGAGGGTGGATCAAAATGTCCTTTACCTTAGGAGGATGTGGGGTGGGGAGGGGGCAGACGTAGAGTTTTGATTTATAAGTGACAAAGCTCACGGCTAAATCGTTGTCACGTTGTGAACGTGGCTGAAAGGTGGCAACTGTCGTGAACATGTGTTTTGAAAACTACCAAGTGTAGGTCAAGTTCACTAGGTCACAGTGGCGTAGCTAGAGTTTATGACGCCGAGGCCGGTCCTTAATTGGACGCCCCGAATTACCAAAAAACCTGAATGCATACATAACAAAAACATAAGTTTACGGGTCGTAAGAAATGGTCTATTCATTTGTTTCATCTTTAACACAGCGGTAAAAAATTATATTATTTCGCCAGCTAATAAAAAAAAAAGTTTAAGACGACTAAAAAGTGTACATCTCTTCAAATGTCACATTTCCAAATGATAAGCAACAGGGAAAGTCGGTCGAAAATTAAGTGAAAACTTTCTGCCAGATAACGATGTAAATATTAGATTATCGTGTAACTGCTGTGTCTAAGTTGATCTAGTAATCCGTACAGTAAACATGTCAGAGGGAATAATCGCAACATGCTAAGTGGAATCATTTTTATAGTATTTTCTTTTAGCGAAACTGTAACATTAGATTCTAAATTGTGTAGCATCCCGTCACTGGGGCTTTACAGTGTTTAATAACATGAGCTGGTGCGATATGGTGTCAACATAAAGAATATCTTAATAAAGATATCTTTAATAACATGAGCTGGTGCAATATGGCGTTAACATAAAGAGTATCTTCATAAAGCTTGTAATACTAGCGTCATAATTAAAACCATTTTTCTGAAATGTAGCTCGTAATCCTATTATTTTAAAGAGAGCGTGTTACACTAGTTCCTTAAATACAGGTTTGACTACCGGCTTCTTAAATATAGGTTGTTATACTAGTATCTTGAATAAAGCGTGTAATACCGGTATCTTAGACGTAGCTTGCTATATTTGTATCTTAAATCTATAGGTTGTACTACCGGGATCTTGAATATAGCTTGTAATACTAGTATCTTAAATAAAGCTTGTAATTTTGTAATACTAGTATCTGAAATGTAGCTTGTAATACCGGTATCTTTAAAAAAGTTTGTAATACCAGTATCTTAATAAACATCTCTGGTAATACTAATATCTTAAATAAGATGGAACTTACAGCTAAAATTCTTACTTAACACAAAACGTTTAAGTCTAAATGGTTCTGATCTTTGAATATTAGGCGAATAATTTCTTTGTGTGGTGATTTTAGAAAAGACGTACATAACCCAACATAATTATATGTTAACCCGTGACGCGTTTCTTCCACCATCTATTATATTTAATCTAAGTCTAAGGTGCGAATTCCTAAAAATGTTAACATCCGAAAAGTCTTAATTTTTATTTTATTTTTTTTTACTCGAGCTCAGATTTGACTACAAAAACGTGCCTCTCAAAGTGCTCACTTGAACAGCTGCTCCGCGAAGCTTTGAGGAGTTTTCTCATAATGAATTACTTCCCCTCCAATCTCTTTGCCTCACTCCTTTTTGGTTGGGTGGTGTCTTGAGATGCCACTGCCTCTTTAGAACTCTGAATTTTAGCAGCGATGAAACCATCCGCCATTGCCTTGCTATAAGTAACATGTGTATGTATATGTTTCTCTCGCTAAGTACTCTCTCACCGAGTGGCCCTGCTTGAAATCATGTACCTATGAAAAAAAATCTAAATGCCATTTTACAGAGATATGATTTTGTTTTTAATTATAGTTTTTTGGGAGGAGTAATTTTACATCTTTTTCATGGAAGAGCAATATTTAAATTAATCAACCCTTAAAAATATAGTTTCTCGTATGAATCCTTTATGAAATGTCACATCGAGCCATGGGAGTGGGGTTGAAAATTAAAAAATAAAATAAAAAAACATTTAAGTATCGCACTTTATAAGAATCCCAAATTAGTGCTCCCTCCGCAACTATAGTAATATTCCAATGACCCACCCACGTTTACACCGCTGATTTACTTCACCAACTATTTCAGAAAAAAAGAAAACATTACGCATCAAACGCACTTGCGATATATATATATATATATATATATATATATACATTTAAACCACAGTTATCAGAAATTTTATTTTATCTTCACCGTGGAAAAAAAACAACATGAAAAACTAATTTTTCGTGGTTGGGGGTTGATGCTGAAAATTTGAAAGAATGTGTTTTCATCGTCAACGAGCCTACGTACCACGTTTAAGCTCTAAAGGTTGACGGGAAGTGGGTCAATTAGCCGTCCAAAGACTTTACCAGCCAGCCACAAACAAAAGCGAAGTTAATTTTTAAAAAAAACCCAAACAAGTACGTGTATTCGTTAAATGGTAATTAGTTTTTTATTGTTACCAGAGCTGAAAGATGACCGATGACGCCACAACATGTAGATCACCAAAAGACTTTCTCTTACACCGATCTGAAACTTCATTAAGCTCACTTTCTGCACATCATCTGTGGCACGGGTTCTCACGTTCCTTAAGTAAATGCATTGAGATTCTTATTTTTACCTTCAACATTTCTCTTTTAAAAAGTTCACACTTCTCACAAGTAATGTCTTCTACATTATAAAATATAATTATAAACACAACTCTGTCGAATCAAAGGGCGAGAACCTGCGCATAATGTGGTGGATAAACACAGCAAATTCTTGGAAATGTCTCGCGGCTTTCCATCGTAATTGTGGATATTGAAAGTATTAAACAAGGTCTTATTATAGGCCAGGATATTGGAAGTGTTAAACTATGTTCTTTTTTAGGTGTGGATATTGGAAGTGTTAAACTATGTTCTTATTATAGGTGTGGATATTGGATGTGTTAAACTATGTTCTTTTTATAGGTGTGGATATTGGAAGTGTTAAACTATGTTCTTATTATAGGCCAGGATATTGGAAGTGTTAAACTATGTTCTTTTTATAGGTGTGGATATTGGAAGTGTTAAACTATGTTCTTTTTATAGGTGTGGATATTGGAAGTGTTAAACAAGGTCTTATTATAGGCCAGGATATTGGAAGTGTTAAACCGTGTTCTTTTTATAGGTGTGGATATTGGAAGTGTTAAACTATGCTCTTTTTATAGGTGTGGATATTGGAAGTGTTAAACTATGTTCTTTTTATAGATGTGGATATTGGAAGTGTTAAACAAGGTCTTATTATAGGCCAGGATATTGGAATTGTTAAACTATGTTCTTTTTATAGGTGTGGATGTTGGAAGTGTTAAACTATGTTTTTAAACCTTTATGTCTGAGACGTTTCGAACAGTTGAATGTTGGAAGCATTCTAAAAGTACTTTAATGTTCTTCTTCATTTTTGCCTTTTCAACGGCCAGTGGAGCGTAGACCATTAACAATTTCTTCACGGTCCTTCCGGTCTCTGGCTGTCCCCTTTCCCGTCTTTGATACACCTGTTGACGACTCTTTACCCGGTGTTTTGGGACCTTCCGAGTCCCCTTCATCCTTGACGGTTCCATGCCAGGGCTTGTCTTGTTATGTTCGCAAGGGGTTTTCCGTGGTATGACGTGCCAGATCGTGTCTCGCAATACTTGTCAAGATTTTTCTCATGTGTGACCTATCTCTTTCATAGTAAGACTTATCTATCTCATGTAAGATATATCTCTTTCATAGTAAGACCTATCTCTTTCATAGTAAGACCTATCTCTTTCATAGTAAGACCTATCTATCTCATTGTAAGACCTATCTCTTTCATAGTAAGACCTATCTCTTTCATAGTAAGACCTATCTCTTTCATAGTAAGACCTATCTCTTTCATAGTAAGACCTATCTCTTTCATAGTAAGACCTATCTCTTTCATAGTAAGACCTATCTATCTCATTGTAAGACCTATCTCTCTCATAGAAAGACTTATCTATCTCATGGTAAGACCTATCTCTCTCATGGTAAGACCTATCTCTCTCATGGTAAGACCTATCTCTCTTATGGTAAGATTTATCTCTCTCATGGTAAGACCTATCTATCTAATGGTAAGATCTATCTATCTATCTATCTATCTATCTATCTATCTATCTATCTATCTATCTATCTATCTATCTATCTATCTATCTATCTATCTATCTATCTATCTATCTATCTATCTATCTATCTATCTATCTGTCTATCTGTCTATCTGTCTATCTGTCTATCTGTCTATCTGTCTATCTGTCTATCTGTCTATCTGTCTATCTGTCTATCTGTCTATCTGTCTGTCTGTCTGTCTGTCTATCTGTCTATCTGTCTGTCTGTCTATCTGTCTGTCTGTCTGTCTGTCTGTCTGTCTATCGGGGATTCGTGCTACAATTTCCCTCACTGCCTCGTTTTGGGATTTTGTGGAACAATTTGGTTTTGAGGATTTTTTGGAGACATGTTTTAGGATTCTAAGAAGGCGCGATTTGAATTTACTTTTATAACTTTAGTGCTGTTTCATTTATTGCAAGTTCAAACAGTTCAATGCAGTTTGTCTTGTCATTTGTTTATGGCTTTGTGATGAAAGAGCGCTGTCCTATACACAACCCAGGTCTTCTAGTTGTTTAAAAAATGGTGCACTGTATTACATTTCCCCCATTTTCTGTTCAACAAACTCTATATTACTCTATATGAGAAAGTACAATATTGATAGTGGATACCCCTACCGCCCCATTGACGCTGTTATTCCCCCCCCCCTCATGAATCAATAACACTGCAGCCCATAATCTGATACCATCTGTTATTTTTTGTTGAATACCATAGTGACGCAATAGTTTCCACAGGGTATCTCTTTCAGCACTATCAACACTATCAAAGACCTTTTCAAAATCTATAAAATTAATGAAGAGGCTGGATTTTCATCCCTTTGCCCTGTTTAATTACAATTCGAAGAGTGGCTATATGATCCAGACATGATTTATTTTCTCTGAAGTCTGCTTGTTCTTCTAATACAGCGGTTCTCAACCTGTGGGTCGCGACCCCTTTCGGGGTATTAAAAGGTCCAGTCAATAGGAATGTTGAGAACCACTGTTCTAGTAGTTACATGTAACGTAGTTCGGAGTTTCTCACCAAAACTGTGCGACCCAGCAAGAAAAACATAGCTCAGAAATAGGACTTTAAAAAAAACAACACTTTGATATTAATCTGTGCGTTGCATCGCCTCGTTTTGGTGCTAAATTAATTCTTATGTTAAAACAGCTTTGGGAAAAACATAAGCTGACTCCTTAGTTGGTGCATACAAGTCTGGATAACCAAAAGTCCGGATAATCGATCTCGGAAAATCGAGGTTTTACAGCATAATTTAAGTAACAGTTTGTAAAAACGTTTAAAAACACCAAGAAGAATGTCTACATTATTTGGTAGTCTACAGAGACCTTGTTACTGCCAATCTATAGGGCAGCACTTATTTTGAGGAATTCAAACTGTTGTACTCGGTCATTAAGGTTCCGTGTCAGATACCGGATAATAAAATAATATTATGTCTGCTGTGTCACTTGGCTCTTTTTGTGAACGCATGTTCGTGTTAGATTGATTTAGTCGAACTGAGTTCTTTGTGCATGCCGTACTTTGTGCATGCCGTACTTTGTGCATGCCGTACTTTGTGCATGCCGTACTTTGTGCATGCCGTACTTTGTGCATGCCGTACTTTGTGCATGCCGTTATGGCAATCACACTGGCTAAAACTACATTTCAGTGGAAATTAAAATATGTGTATCTTTTTTTTCTTTTTTTTTTTTTTTTAACAAAGATTCCAGTTAACGCCAACTTTTTTTTTTTTGCAGATTTCTAATTTAAAACTGTAAACTCATCCTGTTTTGTTTTTGTTTTTTTATTTTAACCCTTTTTTTAATTAAAATATTTGTATTTTTTTTTTTTTTTTTTTTTTTTTTTTAACAAAGATCCCAGTTAACGCCAACTTTTTATTGTTTGCAGATTTCTAATTTAAAACTGTAAACTCATCCTGTTTTGTTTTTGTTTTTTTAATTGAACCCTTATTTTCATAACACCCTTTGTTTCTCTAACTTAGTTCTTTTAAACAGATCAGTGCGTTTTCTATTCCAATGATCGATGGGTGCCGATAACTGATCTAACAAACAACAACCAACAAACAAAAAGTGATTGCCCGTGTGAAGATGTGGCGCACTCAAAACTTGATATGTGCACTAATGTTGTCATTAAAAACAAGCTTTTAGTATAGATCTTTTAGACATTTCTTTCTAAACCTTTCTCGCGAGTCTGACATCTGATCTAGGGCCATATAGCTCTCCCACCGACGCACATGAGGAATAAAAGGGAAAATGTTTTTTAAAAAAAAATAACAACACGATTTGAATTTTTTTAAATTTTAAATTCCAAATTAAAAATATTTAAGCACATGGACAGCGCGGACACGCCCTGACATGCACATGGATAGCGTAGACACGCCCTGACATTTATTATTTACACATTATTGGGTTCATATTTTTATTCATGATACTTTTAAAAAAACAAACTATTAATAGGGAATAATAAGAAATGTATCCTATTACGGAAATTAACAAATAATATGTTAATTAAAAAAAATATATATACGATAATGACTAAATGTTGCAAGTCCATCGCACTTAATAGGTCACAAACGAGGGAGATTGCATGAGCTTTGTGCTTTCCTTGGAGTCCCGTCACATGTGCGTCAATTCAAGGCTTATTTCTAGTGTCGCCAACTTTGTACAAACCTACCACACGACCCATTCCTAGTTTCCCAATTCCCAGTACTTCTTCACGGCCGACCATTACACGACACACACTCCCCACCCCCACCTCCCACCCCCACAAACACACACACTACCTCAACATGTCAGCCGTGACACATGAATCATATTTACAAAATTAATCCCATCATTGTGTGCGGACCAGCTGGCAATTTGTGTAAGTGCCGAACGATTAGCGCCCCCAATCCGGTGCCAATAAGCTTCCAGAAAGCAGCCTTGTTTTCGTACAAGCTTCCAGAAAGCAGCCTTGTTTTCGTAGCTTTTAATGCGTACCAACTCTGAAATTGGCTTTAATTGGTCAGGCTACTGCTAATGGTGGCTTCGTAATGGGTAGGCGTGGGAAAATAGGATGCGGAAAGGTGAATCTGAAAGCCTGGTCGTATTGATGGATTGACGAGGTGAAGGGGGGTTGTTCCGTCTGCAGGCAACGGTTTTACAAATCATGACAGCCTCACGTCTGCTACATCGGGAAAATATTGCGCCTGAAGATGTACCGCGGGGGAAAAAAACATTTGCTATAAATCCTTTAAGAACTAGATTTTTTTTTTTTTTAAAGGAGAGCCATTCAAACCACTCGACCAGTACTCACAAAGACTGGTTGGCAATGTTAAATGGTTGTGTATGAATATGATGGAAGATCTAATGGTTAGTAATGTTAAGTGGTTGTGTATGAATATGATAGAAGAACTTTTCCCTTGCTGCTGGGACTACATTTACGGCAAGGTTGTGGAGTGACATGGGCCATGGCATTATGGAAGCGGCTACTTGCTAGATAAATAGGAATGTGGTCAAGAAAACAGTGCTAAAATAAATGTTGCCGATGAATCAGGTAGAAATACCGATGGAAATAAAACCGAAAGAAAAGAGACAAGTTTAATTTGATGTGCATAGTAGTAAAGTTGGGTTGGGTACCATGGACGTGTTTTTACGGTGAATTCTAGCGGCAATATTCTGAAGATGCTTTGAATGGTTTCCCAGAAAGCTGAGACGTGGGTGCAGTAGAACAGGGCGGAGAATGAGCTCGTGGAGTTCTGTTGGTTGCCTTCAGAGGCTTTAAAACTATGTAGAAGGAAAAAAAAAAAGTCACTATTATTATGTGCAAGAAAGACTACCATGTGTTTGCTTCTGTGTGCAGACATTTGTCAAATTAATTTTACAGGAACATGGGTATTTTTAGCGCCCCCCCCCCACCAAACAAAAAAAAAAAAAAAAAAAAAAAAAAAAAAAAACAAAAAAAAAAAAAAAAAAAAAAAAAANGACCAGTTACAACAGTTTGTTTTGTACAATTTTAAAGGATTAATCATGAGTTCTCTTAAGTCTGTTGCTTTAAAATGGTTTAAGTTGACGGGCGTAATTAAATTCCTTCATGGTCTCTAAAGTTTAAAAAAAAAAAAAAAAGAAAAAAAAAGAGTTCTTATGAGTCCACAAGCAAATCATGACAGCCTCACGTCTGCTACATCTCTAGCTGAATATACAATTTGATAAGAACCTGTCAATTTTCGTGTCTCTGCAATAGTGATCGCCTGATTGTCGACCCACCTGACCAGTTATTTTCAAACAGATAACCATTGGCACTCTGGCAAAGTCAAACCATTTGTAGAACTGTGTAGTACCTTCCACCCCCACCCCCCACTCCAAAATGTCATGTTCCCCCCACTAACGTATGTCTGTTTTCATCCAGTGGTCTCTGCCATAGATTCAAGCGTCATTTAAGCATCGCTTGCTATTAAGCGCACTGCTCTCGAGTGGCGCCCGTAGGGAAATGTTGTTTCAAAAGCATTAGACCAGCAAGCAGATTTGGAGGGAAGTCTTCACCAAAACAGCTTGTCCGCAGTGCTCCTGGCGTCGCCATAAAGATAATAAGGGGAACTTACTTAACATCTTTACCATTTCTACTCATCTCCCCTTGGCCTCATTTTCTTCCCTTCTCTGTAAATCCTTCTTTTTTTTAAATTTTCTTCCTTTTTTCCCCCCTCCCCCTCTGACCTTATTTTCCGCCTTTGATAGTGTTCCTTTATGGTTATCTTGGCTAATGTTCATTAGAAGTGCGTTTTTTTCGTAGCTGTTTCAATTTCCCGTTTATTCCAGTTTCACCAACAGCTTCATCGCTATTAGATATAACCACTATAAACAGCACATGTTATTCTATTATCAGCTTCATTGCCCCTTTTTCAAACAACATGAGCAAATATCGTTTTTACAGCTTTAAAATGTGTAAATGAACTAAATGACCCAATAAGATCAAGGAATATATAATGCACTACAAAGAGTACCGGGGTATATTGATTTTGCTGAGACAGTCATTTGCATGCTAAATTAAGATTTAAAAGACAAAGAAACTCAATTTTTGCTTCAAAATATGTTTTTTCCAACTCAAGGCCAATAAATAAGAACAAGTTTATAGTCTTCAAATTTAATTCATAAATAAATGTTTGTCATAATCATGGTACAAATTTCATTCGTAAATAAATATTTGTTATATGAACCACTTTCAATATCTGGGTATATAAAAATTAAATATCAATTCTACAAAATGACAATTAATTGTAGGTATAAACAACTTTTGTTCAGTCTGCCCCTAAATGGCCAGATCAACGATCACCAGTCCACGTTACATTGGGTTCACGGCCATTGCTGTAAAGCTTCTTGAAATCGCGGCTTAGTTTTAAAAAAAAAAAATCATTTTAGCTCTATCTTATGCGGTAGCTATAAACGTTTTAATTTAATCAATTAATTTTTGAACCATGGTCCCTCTATGTTATGGGCTAGCTATAAAGTTTCAATATGGTAAATCAATTTTTTTAACTCTTAACGCTATGTTATGTGGTGGCTATTTTACTTAATTTTTTTTAAAAACTATCTTAACTCTAAGATTAACAGTTAAGATAGTTACAATTTAAAGAATTTAAAGAAATTAATTTAAACAATAAAAAAAAAAAGGCCGATACTTTCAACAGTTTTAATTCAGAAACACTCTTTTTAGCTTCGGCAAGAGACGTTTTGACCAGGCGACTAATATTCTTAGTATTGTTTTTAGCATTCACATATTGCATTGATTCTTAAGAGTCTGCTCGTTAGTAAATCCATTAGTTTATTTATGATACGTGCATCATCTGTCAGTAAAATATCAACTTATAATTTAGTATTTGCTTTAATGTATTGCATCGTGCCGTATATATTATTTTCATTTCTTAAGGTTAACTTTTCATGTATTCCACTACCCTCAGCGCCTTCAAACCCAGTATCACGTGACCTTCTTTGATGTCCCACTTGATATATTTTTTTAAAGCATCGAGAGCCAATTCAAATTTTAGAGAAATCTTGACTTAGATTGTCGATGAAAAAAAATTCTAGCGGGAGATCAAGAGCGATAGATATATAGTTGGAGAGATTTAAATAGGAATTAGGAGAGGGAAAAAAAAACAATTCTACAATTGTCTGTCATGAAACGTGTAGACGTTTCTGGAAGCATAGGACAAAAAAGTGACAGTGTATGGCTCAGACATAAATAGGCTTTTCATGAAATTTTTTCCAAGATTAAAAAGAGAAAGCGAGTAAGAGAGGGGGGAGGGGGGAAGCAAAGGGATGAAGGATCGAGAGAAGAAGAGTGGGGGTTATCATAAGGCTCGAAACTGACTTAAGTGTTTTAATGAGCTTTTATATCATACGAAATATTATCTGTCAACGTGTATGTGTATTATCAAAACTCACCAGGTGATTTGGTCTCTATCGCCTGGACATTAAGTTTCTATCACCTAGAGATTTATTCTCTATCACCTGGACATTTAGTTTCTGTTACCTAGAGATTTAGGCTCTATTACCTGGACATTTAGTTTCTATCACCTGTACATTTAGTTTCTATCACCTGGAGATTTATGGTCTAACACCTGGACATTTAGTTTCTGTTACCTAGAGATTTAGGCTCTATTACCTGGACATTTAGTTTCTATCACCTGGACATTTAGTTTCTATCACCTGGAGATTTATGGTCCAACACCTGGACATTTAGTTTCTGTTACCTAGAGATTTAGGCTCTATTACCTGGACATTTAGTTTCTATCACCTGGACATTTAGTTTCTATCACCTGGAGATTTATGGTCTAACACCTGGACATTTAGTTTCTGTTACCTAGAGATTTAGGCTCTATTACCTGGACATTTAGTTTCTATCACCTGAACATTTAGTTTCTGTCACCTGGAGATTTATGGTCTAACACCTGGACATTAAGTTTCTGTTACCTAGAGATTTAGGCTCTATTACCTGGACATTTAGTTTCTATCACCTGGACATTTAGTTTCTGTCACCTGGAGATTTATGGTCCAACACCTGGACATTTAGTTTCTGTTACCTAGAGATTTAGGCTCTATTACCTGGAAATTTAGTTTCTATCACCTGGACATTTAGTTTCTATCACCTGGAGATTTATGGTCTAACACCTGGACATTTAGTTTCTGTTACCTAGAGATTTAGGTTCTATAACGTGGATATTTATGTTCCCTCACAGTGCCAGACACGTATGGTCACTTATTCTCTTATTTTGAATTAAGTTAACGAGGCTCTTATCCCAAGTTAATGTTAAAACGAAACCCAACAAAATCTCACTTTCTCTATCATCTTATCAAGTAATCCTTGCTCAAATCTTGTCCCAATTACAATCCAGAACTTCCAATAGGTACCCATGGTAAACGTATAATGTGAGAACTACAACTCCGAATGTGAAGCAATTTTTTTTGGGGGGGTTCTGTGGAAAAAAAAAAAAAAAAGTAAAAAATCCCCCCCCNTTCCCCCCTCCCCCCCCCCCTTGGCCAGGTGTGTTTATATATTATTGCCAATTTTTAACCCTACCAAAGCCCATGTTTTTGCTGGCGTCATTAGTAACCCGAGCGTGAGGCTTGCATACGCTTAGCGACACCCGAAAGCAATTAGCTGGTGAATGAGTGCAATGAAAGGGGGAGGAGGGAACTAGACTTGGGGGTGGGGGTGGTTGGTGTGGGGTGTGAGGGTGGACGGGTGCTGCCGTTTCCTATCTGACCTTCTGTCCTTGCATCATACATCAACGCATTATACATCGATGCATCATACATCAATGCGCAAAACCGAAGTAACGTGCGCAAATTTTTAGATAATATGTATTTACTCTGTGTAGACAAAAAAAAAATGTTCATATTTATTGACGTCTTAAGAAAATGTTCATGTGTACAGATGTCTTAAGAAAATATTCATGTTTATTCATGTCTTAAGAAAATATTCATGTTTATTCATGTCTTAAGAAAATGTTCATGTTTATTCATGTCTTAAGAAAATGTTCATGTTTATTGATGTCTTAAGAAAATGTGCAAGTTTACTGATGTCTGAAGAAAATTTTAATGTTAATTAAAGTCTTACGAAAGAGTACAAGTTCATCTAACGTCATATTGACTGAAGCCAAATACACACACAGTCCTGCACCGATATACCCTCCCAACAAGTCGGGTTTTGACATTTCTCTGCAGACATCTCCTTACTGATTTCTGGGTAATATGAGAGGATCACGTGACAATGCCAAAAGTTATAAAAAAAATTAGATTATTTTTTCTCTCATTTTCTTTTTTTATTTTATTTTATTTTCAGAACACGAACAATTAAAACATGGACAACATCGACATCACGGAATTCATGGACATCATGGGCATCCTCAATCAAGGCAAGGACTCCAAATGGACATCAGCAAATGGAAACACCCAAGTAGACACCAGGAAATGACACCAGCAAACGGAAATCCGAAAATAGTTACCAGAATATAAACATCAGCAACTAGACACCACAAACAGACACCAGAAAATAGACATCCAGAAAATGGACACCAGCAAATGGACACCAGCAAATGGACACCACAGAATTAAACTGTTAGGCAGGCGTAAAGTTCCAGCGTAAGTCCAACTCAACTGTTTTACTGTTAGTTACACTATTAGCCTCCCATCGTGGGTCAGTTGGTCAATCCCCAGTTTGTGTCAATGTCTCCACCATGGGGGTGGGGGTGTAAGGGCCATGATGTTGCACCCGGCACAAAAGTTGCTGAGCAGTGAGAAGCTGTAGACCGACGTTAGAGCTGGATGTTGTAGATTCTCTATCTTTAGTGAAACTGTTTTATTTTTCTATTTCACTCCTCCATTAAAACACCCCCTCCCGTCTTTTTTTCCCGCCCCTCCTCCCCCGTCCACAATTTCCTTTTAACACAAACATGGCATTTTGACACTTGACGAGGCAAGGGGAGACCGGGTAGGGGGTTGGGGGAGGAATGGGTAGACGATGGAGGAGGTGGGGTGGGGTGGGATGGGGGGGGAGCAATTCCTGTAACTTGAGAGGAGCTCAGTCAGAACGTTTATTTACTCAAATGTTTGTTCATCTGTTTGTTCATCTGTTTGTTCCCATTGACCTACTAATTCATCGGCTTTCACAAACTCTAAGCCAAAAGCCCAGATACTTACAAAACAACACAAATAACTCATACCAATATTTAGTAAGATAGATTGGATGTTTCGGGGAAACACTCAAAGAAAAAAACAACAGGGAAAAAAAAACTAAAAAAAAAACAAAGCAAAAAACAAAACAAAACAAAATTAATTATTTTGGCATATTCCTATTTTGAGTTTTGATGAGTAAAAAACAAACAAAACTTGATAAAATTTAAAAAAAAAAAAAAAAAATATATATATATATATTAATTGAGATCAAGAATATTTGCTTTGATGGGAAGACTGGCGTCTGAATTTATTATTTTTTAAAAATACTTTATTTTTAAGTAACGGCTGATTTCCCTCATAACCCCCATACCTTACAACCCCTTCTCTCCATTTATTATTTATTGATTTCTGGGTTTCGACCGAGGGAACAAATGCTTTGGGCTTTGAAACCAGTTCTACCACTCTTGACTCCAGGCTTTTTTTGTTCATCTACATCACGGATAAAATGAACAGATACAGTGACGTAATTAATTAGACTTTTTTTGTCTTGAATCTAGTGTTAAGTTTTATCAGGGCCCATTTTTGTACTAGCCTGACATTGGGATAATGTCTGTCTCTGACATTGGGATAATGTCTGTCTCTGACATTGGGATAATGTCTGTCTCTGATATTGGAGATCATGTCTGTCTCTAGCATTTAAAATAATGTTTGTCTCTGACACTGGAAATAGTTCGTGACTCTGACATTGGAAACAATCTGATAGTCTGACACTGGAAACAATCCGTGAGTCTGACATTGAAAATAATCTGAAAGTCTGATACTGGGCAAAATGTGCAAATCCTGTATTTTCACAGGTTTCGACTGCAGTGAAAAAGAAAAAAAAACTGTTGAAATGATGGGATCGGTACAATGTATTCAAAATTTAAAAAAAAAACGCATAGAGCAACACACACTCACACACAAGCACACACACACAGACAGACAGACACACTAAGACAGACACACACACACAAAACCCTGGTTGTGCTCCAAGCCAAATAATCCTTTTAATTCTATTTCATGGAGTGGCAGGCTCGGTGTGGATTAGTGCAGGTCTAGAACCCCTGCACCGAGGATATTAGCAGACGCAATTATTTACCTTTAACCTAAGTGCAGTATCTGGATTTCTTATCAATAGAGCAGATAGAACATTTTTCACAGTGAGCTGCCCATTTGATCCCCTTAAATCCCCCCTCCACTTGCCTCGCGTGAGAACTTGCCATCAAGCAAGTATCCGAGCACCGAGCGCGGGCAACACGATACTTCAAATATACAAGTTTCTCGGAGTTACTCTCTGGTGGGGAGAACTCTATACAAAAACTGTTGGTACCCAAACGGAGACCATTGGGGCTGAAGTTATGCAACTACAGAATGTCTTTAAAAATGTCCCTGAATTTATAGCCTAGAGATAATACTTCGTCAACGCGCGCGCTCTGAAAAGCGTTTTAAAAGTTAACTGTGAAGGCCTCAACGTTTAAAGGCCTCAACAATTGATGTGAGAATCACTGACAGTTTCTTCAGTCTTTTTTTTTTTTTTTTTTTTTTACAATGATACTTTTAAATTTTTACACATTGTGACGGAAGGATGCCAGCAGCTGTTACACTGTTACATATTAAATAAAAAGTGGAATAAGATATGATAAGGCTTGAAAAAAAAAAAGACCGAACAATTAAAAGAACGTTTCGGCTAAACGCCTCCTTCAGCAGACGATACAAAACAGGTAATAGCATTTTATTTGAAATAATTGAGAGACTGAGAGAGCTACATTGTGATCTGTGTAGACTTAAGTTTGTTATATCAAATAATTTGTTATTTCTTATCTTGCCGAGACGACATGTTATTTGTTATATCTTTTTTTTTTAACCTACCTTGTTTCTCCCATTTATGTACTTCTCGCGCCTTGACACAAGCGCCATACAAATCATCAATCATCATATTAACATATTGGTTACACTTTAATGGGTCTATCTCTAATGTATTACTGCAAGAAAAAAAAAGACTGACTAATTATAATAATGTTTGTATTGTCGGTTTACTTAAAATATTTAAAAGACCCCCCCCCCCCCCAAAAAAAAAAAAAAAAAAAAAAAACTCAAAAAATAAAATAATTTTTATTTTCGAGTTTTAAAAAAAATATTAAAAACCCCCCCCCCCCCCCAAAAAAAAAAATAAATAAAAAAAATAAATAAATAAATCAAAAATAAACACATTTACGGTATTTTACTAGTTCTTTGGGATGGCAAAAGAACCCCCACAAAAATGAGTTTGATTCTCTTTGATCCATTCTTTGATATAAAAAGCTGTAATTGATTTGAATTGTGTAGATAAATTGTGTTATTGGCGTTTCTGGACCTTTGCACAACTTGACTAGTTTGTGCTTGGATCGTCTTGTCTTGAACCAAAAGTTGGAGTTTTATGTCTCGACGCCTCCCTGATAATGACAGAAAGGAGAAGGAGTTGGACGTGAAGTTTTCATCATTTGTATTTAGAATGATTGCATTGTCCGATGTCAAGCAGATGATCTGGGACACATTTAAAACAAAGGAATCAACTGAGAAGAGTGCAAAAATTGATAGGTTTTGTTTAATTTAATTTTGAAACACTTTTACAAATATCTTCGGATATTCGCGAGTTTTTGTAGGCGGACAGAGGGTTTCTCCTTTAAGCGGGAGAGTGAGTAATTTGTCGATGATGAGGAAAAAAGGTGAGAATTTGAAGCATCTCTTGTAAGCGCACGTGTTGGTAGAACGGGGGAATGCGCAGCAGGCCTCGGCGATATAGTCATGAACGATAAGCGAGCGAGGGCTTTTCCGTCCGTCAGTAGTGATGGGCCATGGCGTGGGCTTTTCCGTCCGTCAGTAGTGATGAGCCATAGTGTGGGCTCGTCCCAAGTCGGTAGTGATGAGCCATAGTGTGGGCTCGTCCGTCCGTCAGTAGTGATGAGCCTTGCGTGGGCTTGTCCCAATTCAGTAGTGATGAGCCACGTTGGGGCTTGTCCCAAGTCAGTAGTGATGAGCCATGTTGTCAGCTTGTCCGTCCCTCAGTCGTGATGCGCCATCATGCAGGCTTGTCCTTCCGTGGGAAGAAAAAATAATGCAGTCGAGCTTCGACTCCACGTTCAAACGTATTTTTAGAAGGCCAACGGAAAGTACCCCCCTACCCTTCCATCCCCCAACAGGATACTATGGGTTAGATATAATGATATAATGTGGAGCAAAGACCAGATGGTACGGTGAACGCTAGTGATGTATTCTAAATGTAACATTTTTTTTTTTAAAGTGGAGTTCACATGTTTTCAGTAATTAAGGACAGATGGGGATTATGAGAGAAGTGCAAACATATAAGAAATATTGCGATTAAGACTCGGAACAAGGTTATGTGTGTATATATATATATACAAAGAGAGAGAAATAGAGAGAGCAAGCACGTGACATAGTAGACACGTGATACAGGGTGAATGAGATGATTGATGAGAGAAGCAGATGTGAGAACAGACTGGTATTGGATAACGTGAAACAGAAATAGATAGGGCGAGTGATGCAAGGACAAAAAGAACACCGATGTGTTCTATGTGGTGAGCGATGGATGCCTCCTACAACAGTCATACCCGAAGTAAAGGGAATGATGGTGCTAATAGATGGCTGGGGAAATTGGCTGGTGTGGTTAATATTTGGTCAGTAAAATCAGCTTGTTTCAGAGACGTGGGGCAAATTAAATGGAGTGACAAAATGGTTGTGAAGGGCAGAAGAAAGTTGCTCTGTTCGTTCTTGATAGGCCCTAATGGAACTTAGCCATGTATTCTGTTGAGTGACCCAAGAGAACTTAGCCATGTGTTCTGTTGAGTGACCCAAGGGAACTTAGCCATGTGTTTTGTTGAGTGACCCAAGGGGACTTAGCCATGTGTTCTGTTGAGTGACCCAAGGGAACTTAGCCATGTGTTCTGTTGGGTGACCCAAGGGAACTTAGCCATGTGTTCTGTTGAGTGACCCAAGGGAACTTAGCCATGTGTTATGTTGAGTGACACAAGGGAACCTAGCAATGTGTTCTGTTGAGGGATCAAGAGGAACTTGGTCATATGATCTCTTGGGTGTCTCAAAGTAACTTAGCCACGTGGTCTATTAAGGGGCCCAAAGGAACTTAGACATTTGCTTTTTTAAGTAGCCCAAGGGAACTTAGCCATGTATTCTACTGAGTGGCTCAAAGTAACTTAGCCATGTGTTCTGTTGAGGGGCCCAAAGGAACTTAACTATGTGCTTTTTTAAAAAAATAACCCAAGGGAACTTAGCCATGTGCTTTGTTGAGTGACCCAAGGGAACTTAGCCATGTGCTTTGTTGAGTGACCCAAGGGAACTTAGCCATGTGCTTTGTTGAGTGACCCAAGGGAACTTAGCCATGTTCATGACTGAGGTGCCAAAAGGATAAACTGTGAGCTTTGTTGAATGGCCCAATAGGGGAACTTTGCTGCACGCGTCATTGACGTATGCTAATTTATTTGAAGCTGACACAACAGAGTAATCTATTGCTGCATGAACAAGTTAACCAATTGGCTAGTTATGGCCAATGACTTATACAACAAGCCTTAGCATTATTGAAATAGTTGATGCATTTCTGTGTAGGAAGAGAAGCACGACAATGCCTTTCCTTTGTACAAATGTTAGATTTTAACAATCCGCCTTTTCGGCGCTTTTCTGCAATTGATATATTTCATATAACACAAGTCATGTTCACCATTCCACAAATAATATTTCTAATCTGACGTCTTTACTCACACGGGGAAGACATCTCATTTTATGCATGCCCCCGTACACCACACTTTTGTGTAAGCGCTTATTTATTTATTGAATTCCCCACCCCACCCCCACCCCCCGCCTTTGAGTTGGCGAAGCAGAAGGCATTGGCTCGGCAGACTAAGGCCTATGGCATTTTGTTCCCGTGGATTCAGTCAAGCTTGGCGGAACGGCAGCATGTACCGACCCGCCCTCGTCTTGCGCGGCTCGTCATTCGCGTCGCTATGGCAACCGGTAAACATCTCGACCGGAAGCGGCCGAGAAAGCGAGAGCGGATGTCTTTTACGGTGTCTGACGGCGGCCAGTGTATTCCGGGAAGCAAAAACCATCTCGCCGTATAAATCCGGAATGTCAACCTCAGTGACTTATGTGACGCGGCCATGCTCTTTAAGTGGCCCAGTTGTTGTTTTTTTTTATATTCTCTACAGAAGACTTAGATCTAAATCAGTTTGGTTTATAAAGTAAACTTCCGTTCTCTTGCAGGCCTTACCTTTTTAGTACCAGAACTTTAAAACTGTTCGATCAATGGCTGAACAGCTACTGCGCGGTGAGGGATACGGAACATCTGCTCGTGTGGTCATTTTATACATGCTGGTACGGTTAGGGCCAGGTCTGGCCTGCAGGTGTGGTTATTGGTCATGCACTACCTGTTGGTGGGGTTATTGGTCATGCACTACCTGTTGGTGGGGTTATTGGTCATGCACTACCTGTAGGTGGGGTTATTGGTCATCCACTACCTGTAGGTGGGGTTATTGGTCATGCACTACATGTAGGTGTGGTTAATGGTCATGCACTACCTGTTGGTGTGGTTATTGGTCATGCACTACCTGTAGGTGTGGTTATTGGTCATGCACTACCTGTACGTGTGGTTATTGGTCATGTACTACCTGTAGGTGGGGTTATTGGTCATGCACTACCTGTAGATGTGGTTATTGGCCATGCACTACCTGTTGGTGGGGTTATTGGTCATGAACTACCTGTTGGTGTGGTTGATGGTCATGCACTACCTGTTGGTGTGGTTATTGGTCATGCACTACCTGTAGGCGGGGTTATTGGTCATGCACTACCTGTAGGTGGGGTTATTGGTCATGTACTACCTGTAGATGTGGTTATTGAACATGTACTACCTGTATGCTGTTATTGGTCATGCACTACCTGGGGGTGTGGTTGTTGGTCATGCACACCCTGTTGATGTGGTTATTGGTCATGCACTAACTGTAGGTGTGGTTGTTGGTCATGCACACCCTGTTGATGTGGTTATTGGTCATGCACTAACTGTAGGTGTGGTTGTTGGTCATGCACACCCTGTTGATGTGGTTATTGGTTATGCACTACCTGTGGGTGTGGTTATTGGTCAGGTACTACCCGTCGATGTGGTTATTGGTCATGCACTACCTGTACGTGTGACTATTGATAATGTACGACCTGCTGGTGTTGTTGTCATCCTGTTAGTGTGACTAGGTGTTATGTAGTACTCGCTGGCATGGTTAAAATGATGAAAGCTTTAGAGCAGGCCTGCACAACTCAAAATGTAAGGCGGGCCTTAATACTTTATGAAAAACTTGTGCGGGCCGTATTACATTATGCAAAACGTGTGCGGGCTGAACGATAATATGACAGTGGGGAAAGCCAGTAAGAAAATAATTACAATAAATAAAATGTCGTTACTTTGCGAGCCGCCAAGAGGGTGCTGCTGGGCCGAATGCGGCCCTCGGGGCGTATGTTATGCAGGCCTGCTTTAGAGGGATAAAGAAGGATCGTTCCATCTTCTTCTCCTGCACGTTAGTTTTTCTCTTGAAAGCGAAGAAATGTTGTCCCAATGCAATTTTTTTCTGCTGTAGTAAGCGGAGGGGTGGAGTGTGGTCGTTGAGGTGGAAGGTACTCACGGAAGATGTGGTAGCCAGGGCGGAAGGAGGGGTTATTACAAGAAATGAGTTGTACAGCAGCTTGTATTGATTGGCCCGTCAGACACTTTCATGTTTTATGTCTTCATCTCACGTGGGGCTTGTTCTAAAATATGCATGCTTCTTTTTTTATGGAGGACAGGTGCAAGAGGAAGAACTGACGGTGAGTGGCGAGTGGACGTCTGGGATGTTGTGGTGGAGGCGCAGAGGAATCAATACACACGGGCAAGACGGTAGGACTTTGAGACGCGTTGATGGAGATGAACCAGTGCGCAGGATGGTAGGATGGTAGGTCTTTGAGACTTACTGATGTAGATGAAACGATACACAGGAGGTTGGCATGGCTTGAATGCCTGTGACTATTGCTTCTCCACAAGATAAATGATTTAATGTATCGTTGGATATCATCTCCTCCTCGTATATCTTGATGCTAAATGTACCAGTTTACTTATAGATATACTTCTTAATTCTCTAACGGATTTTAAAAGTGATTCTTGGATATTTTTCAATTCTAAACTAATAATCGATTACCTAATAAAATAGTTTTCCTCATATCCAATGGCTCGAGAGATCAGTATGGATCGATATGACCCCTTCGTTATGAGCTTACATGCCAGTGTTTTGCGCGTTGATCATATTTGTAGATGGTCTCACATTTCGTTGTGTTGGACAGTCCTGAAGAAAATAGTTCACATTGAATAAGGACATTTTGGAAAACTATTTCCTTGATGTTGTGAATGGATAAGTTTTAAGATAAACCAATTCCTTATTAAATGTATGGTTTTGGTTTGGTTCTAAGATTTTCATTAACGACATTTTCTCAAACCAGGAAATTCACCCTTGATCTTCATCAACCATGACACAGATTTGAAAGGAAACGTCCCGCCAGCCAGGGAAATGTCACAACTTGGACTTTGGTCAAGTTCGTTTCCTATCAGCGTCATTTTTCGGCGCTGAGGGAGGCAGAACCCTTTCATCCGCTACGTATGGAGATAGGACACTTACGACCACCACAGATGTCCGGCTGGAGGTTGGCAGGACACTTACGACCACCACAGATGTCCGGCTGGAGGTTGGCAGGACACTTACGACCACCACAGATGTCCGGCTGGAGGTTGGCAGGACACTTACGACCACCACAGATGTCCGGCGGGAGGTTGGCAGGACACTTACGACCACCACAGATGTCCGGCGGGAGGTTGGCAGGACACTTACGACCACCACAGATGTCCGGCGGGAGGGTGGCAGGACACTTACGACCACCACAGATGTCTGGCGGGAGGGTGGCAGGACACTTACGAGCACCACAGATGTCCGGTGGGAGGTTGGCAGGACACTTACGACCACCACAGATGTCCGGCGGGAGGGTGGCAGGACACTTACGACCACCACAGATGTCCGGCTGGAGGTTGGCAGGACACTTACGACCACCACAGATGTCCGGCGGGAGGGTGGCAGGACACCTACGACCAGCACAGATGTCCGGCGGGAGGGTGGCAGAGGGAGGGCGCCGTTCTTGTCTTTGGTTATCTAGCTGTATGATTGTAGGACAACATCATAAAGCTAGGTTACCAAAGGCAAGACTGGAAGCCATATGCGTCGCCGGACTGTCCAGTTGGTTGTTAGCAGCGGGTGACCAGCCACAGGACGTGCTGCACATCAAGAACGTAAAGGCTCACATGATGCATGCTGCCCTGTACTTTTTGTGTTATCGTCTCTTGTATAAGGTCTTTCTAATTTTTACTTGTTGTACCGTTGGTCTAATCTAGTGTTCATCTATTCTAGTTGTTGTTTTTTTCTTTCTAGAAACGGGCTATTCTAATGTTAAATTCTTCTTGCGTTGGATTGTTCTAAGTTAGATTGTTCTAGCGTTGGATTGTGCTAAGCTAGATTGTTCTAGCGTTGGAATGAAATATGTTAATTATTCTAGTGTTTGAATGTTCTATATTAAAATTGTTCTAGCATTGGAATGTTCTACGTTAAATGGTTCTAGCTATGGAATGTTGAATGCTTAATTGTTTTAGTGTTGGAATTTTCTAGTATTTAACAAAGTGTATCACTCTTGAGCTCAATGTTGAACTTAATGTTGACTAATGTTGAACTTAATGTGGAACAATGTTGAAATAATGTGAGAAGAATGGAAGGATTACAGAAACAGAAAAAGGGAAACATGCAGACTCAGCAAGAAGGAACACACAAAAAAAAAAAAAGGGAGGAAGGAAGGAATGAAAAAAATTGTGAATCAAAAAATTAATCTGAAACAAAAGTATAAAAGGGAACTATGTATTGACCTGTTATTTCTAAAATGTTGACTAATGTTGAACTTAATGTGGAACAATGTTGAAATAATGTGAGAAGAATGGAAGGATTACAGAAAAAGAAAAAGGGAAACATGCAGACTAAGCAAGAAGGAACACACAAAAAAAAAAAAAGGGAGGATGGAAGGAATGAAAAAAATTGTGAATCAAAAAATTAATCTGAAACAAAAGTATAAAAGGGAACTATGTATTGACCTGTTATTTCTACAGCCAGATCAACGACTGTATAGATTATGTGTCAAAAAAACTTTGTAAGAAATCTATCCATAGTTTAGCAGACCGTGTTGCCCACCAAACCTTGTGTCCCCAGCCCTAAACTTGAGTTGAATTCCCCAGTTGTGGATCACCATGGCCTGCATTGACGGCTTGAGAACGCTGCTGGCTGGTCTTTGAAAAGGAGGAAATAAAAAGGCTGTCGCCCAGTCGCGGATTTATTGTACTGAGTTTTTGTCAAGCGGAAAAAAGGGCGGGTATTGAAAAGAACCGTCGGCCCAAAAGGTGGATGAAAGGAAGTCGGACGGACACAAGAGCTACCTGGGAGATGTGAGGGAGATAATCCGGTTAAAGCATGGCTGTGTTAGAAATGATGTGTTCCTTAAAAAAACTGTTACTACCCAGGGGCGAAATAAAAATAAAAATTAAGAGAGGGGAGGGGGCCGTTGAGGTTGAAAAAAGTGTATTCATGTTTGTTTTTTTCTTCTTGTTGTTTTTAATTAGGGCGGTGGGGATAAATAAAATAGTAAAAATTAGATTTGTAAATGCACCAAATCTTTGGCTTGCTATGTTAATTTTAGTTCTCAGCTATTTATGCTGGCAAGAGTTTCTTTATAAGCTCTTTTCTTATTGATAATAAAGATTATATTACCGAAAAATCCATAGCTAGCCCTAATCTACCACAAAATTTTGAGATATTTCCCCAAATGCACGAGAGATTGCCATTTTCATCGACACATAGTCAATACTATTTGTATTTTTTTTTCTTTATTTTCTTTTAAATAATTTATTTCAGCGAATTCTTACAGACGTAACCACAATTGTGAAATGATACTTTTTGACTCTTAACGTATGCTGGCTGTATGATGCTGATTAAAGTATACCCTTGTAAAATTTTCTTTTCTTTTGATGTCAACAAAAATTAAAAACATTAACAATATCGATATTAAATATGGCTCATTATATGTAACCTAGTATCCTTTGAACTCTGACCAGTCATGATGTAACGATCAAATTTATACTTATTAAATAAAAATTGAAAGTCGCCTTGTTTTATAACCGCCATCAAATCTTTACTTAGCGCCATCATTTCCTTCCCCAGCAAACACCCCAATTCAAATAACTAACAGAAATATGTCTTAATCTAGAAATTCATCAAAAAGATAATATGATACACCTCAAAACTGATATGTTCGCCCTTTTCGTTATTTCTTTTCATGATATAAGTTGAGATTAAAAAAAAAAAAATCAACAGCAAATTTTTAAAAAAAAATGCATAAAATATTTAAAAGTAAATTATGTATATCAAATATATGTTCATTTCATCAGCACAGATCTGCAAGGCAAAGCCCCACCAATACCTTGTGATCAAACTACCCCGGCTTAAGCACATACAGGATTTCCCAATAATCATAACATTGTTTTGATTCTAGACCAGGAATACTTCTTTTGTTGTTGTACTCACGGTTAGTGGTACATTCCCAATGAATGTGGTTAGAGGTACATTCCAAATGAATGTGGTTAGAGGTACATTCCCAATGAATGTGGTTAGTGGTACATTCCAAATTAACGTGATAGGTGGTGCATTCCCAATCAATGTGGTTAGTGGTACATTCCAAATTAATGTGATCAGTGGTGCATTCCCAATGTATGTGGTTAGAGGTACATTCCCAATTTATGTGGTTAGAAGTACATTCCCAATGAATGTGCTTAGAGGTACATTCCCAATGAATGTGGTTAGTGGTACATTCCAAATTAATATGATTAGTGGTGCATTCCCAATGAATGTGGTTAGTGGTACATTCCAAATTAATATGATTAGTGGTGCATTCCCAATGAATGTGAATAGAGGTACATTCCCAATGAATGTGGTTAGAGGTACAATCCCAATGTATGTGGTTAGAGGTACATTCCCAATGAATGTGGTTAATGGTACATTCCCAATGTATGTGGTTAGAGGTACATTCCCAATGAATGTGGTTAGAGGTACATTCCCAGTGAATGTGGTTAGTGGTACATTCCAAATTAATATGATTAGTGGTGCATTCCCAATGAATGTGGTTAGTGGTACATTCCAAATTAATATGATTAGTGGTGCATTCCCAATGAATGTGAATAGAGGTACATTCCCAATGAATGTGGTTAGAGGTACATTCCCAATGAATGTGGTTAGAGGTACATTCCGAATGAATGTGGTTAGTGGTACATTCCAAATTAATATGATTAGTGGTGCATTCCCAATGAATGTGAATAGAGGTACATTCCCAATGAAAGTGGTTAGAGGTACATTCCCAATGAATAGGGTTAGAGGTACATTCCCAATGAATGTGGTTATAGGTACATTCCAAATTAATATGATTAGTGGTGCATTCCCACTGAATGTGGTTAGAGCTACGTTCCCAATGAATGTTGTTAGAGATACATTACCAATGTATGTGGTTAGAGGTACATTCCCAATGAATATGGTTAGAGGTACATTCCCAATGAAAGTGGTTAGAGGTACATTCCCAATGAATGTGGTTAGAGGTACATTCCCAATGAATGTTGTAAGGGGTACTTTCCCAATGTATGTGGTTAGCGGTACATTCCCAATGTATGTGGTTAGAGGTGCATTCCCTATGAATGTGGTTAGAGGTACGTTCCCAATGAATGTGGTTAGAGGTACATTCCCAATGAATGTGGTTAGAGGTACATTCCCAATGAAAGTGGTTAGAGGTACATTCCCAATGAATGTGGTTAGAGGTACATTCCCAATGTATGTGGTTAGAGGTACATTTCCAATGTATGTGGTTAGAGGTACATTCCCAATGAATGTGGTTAGAGGTACATTCCCAATTAATGTGGTTAGAGGTACATTTGCAATGTAGGTGATTAGTGGTACATTCCCAGTTTTTGGGGTTAGTGGTACATTCCGCATCAATGTGGTTACTGGTACATTCCCATGAGCGTAATCGAAAGAAGGTGCCTGTACATCATGTACTTCGCGTCTAAGATCTAGGGCCCGACTGATTATAAGCAGGGGTATCTTCCAGATATCTTATAATGGTATACAAGCAAGGCTTTTCGGTGGTCAAGGGACACGCCCAGACTACTCGGCAATTGAAGTCTCTTCTTCGCGCTGTTACGTCTCTGTGTGTCACCATTTGGCAGTGTTAACAAGTGTGGGACAGTTTGATGAGCTTCTCTGAGTCAGGCCGAAAGACTTGAAATACAAAACTGTTTCTCAGAGAGACAGGTAGAAAGGTAGATAGATAGATAGACAGACAGACCGACAGACAGATCGACAGACAGACCGACAGACAGACAGACAAAGAGACAGATTGATAGATCGACAGATCAACAGATAGATAGATAGATAGATAGATAGATAGATAGATAGATAGATAGATAGATAGATAGATAGATAGATAGATAGATAGATAGATAGATAGATAGATAGATAGATAGATAGATAGATAGATAGATTGAGAGAGAGAGGGAGGTTGATTACAAAGGTTACTTGAAATAAATGCCCAATGAAGTCTATACCAGACAGTCTATATTATAGCATGCCAAGCTAGTAGCTGAAATAAAAAAAAAAGGTAGACTACGCTGGGCAGGACATTTGGAAAGATGCCAAATGACAGAGGACTGAAAAGGGTACATCACCAAAACTCCAGAGGAAAATGGCTCAAAGGCAGACCTAGGCTTAGATGTATGAATGGTGTGGAAAAAGATCTACAGCAGGTGGGACTCCAATCATGGAAAAGAAAAGCATTGGTCGGGTCTGAGTGGAAGGAAGTAGTGAGGCTGGGCAATGCTATACATGGGATGGGTGGTGACAGATCTCGACAGTTCACCTTTTCACTTCCGCAACAGACAACATCGCCACCACCCCCCCCCCCACCCCAACTTTTCCTTACATTCTCATTGTTTAAAAAAAAAAAAAAAAGAAGATATTTTGAACATTCAAGTTCGAATCACAAAGGTGACCTTGAAATAAATGCCTGATGAAGTAGATACCAGATAAAATGCCACGCTTCTTCATTGGAACGAGAGGTCAAAGCAAATGAAACAAAAAAAAAATTGTAAACAAAAGACATTTATTGAAGTACGGTTTTGTACAGCCCTTGGGTTGAAAAAGAGGGGGGGGGCGGGGGGTATCACTATTTCGTTTATTGTATTAACACCACCGTCTGGCTAACGAGGCAATGGAAATACGAGATTGTTCAATATTGATGGAGGGCAACATCCAAAAAGTGACTGTGACTTGTGCACACTGTGCACTCACCTTATTTAAATTATTATTTTTTTTATTTTTTTTTTAAATTCAGTTTAAAAATGTATTCGCAAAAAACCAATGCCACGTATGACAGGTGCTTTGTGGAGATACACATGCTGGATACACATGCTGGATACACATGCTGGATACACATGCTGGATACACATGCTGGATACACATGCTGGATACACATGCTGGATACACATGCTGGATACACATGCTGGATACACATGCTGGATACAAATGCTGGATACACATGCTGGATACACATGCTGGATACACATGCTGGATACACATGCTGGATACAAATGCTGGATACAAATGCTGGATACAAATGCTGGATACAAATGCTGGATACAAATGCTGGATACAAATGCTGGATACAAATGCTGACCGTAAAAGTCTTGCTTCACACAATGGTGAGATGGCTGTCACAAGAAATTCGAATTCACGGAAATAGCTGATCATGTCAGCGGGTCTTTGAATCAGAGCCGTCATGTGACTTTTGGAGGCTCCTAGCCACTTTTCGATTGTTGTGGCCCCCCCTCCCCCACCCCCTCCAACCTTTGCAATTTTGGATTTGCTATTTCATGAGACCAGAAGCTGGGTAAAAGCTAAACAAAGTTTAGCGGCTATAATACAAACAAAAACGAAAAAGCTTTTGACCGCTTCAATGGTAATACCTAATAAGCACCTAACAGCGGATTGAACAAATAGTTTACAATATATTTAAGGTTAAATTAAAGATAAAAAAGAAAAGATAAATTTGCTACCGGCCCATGATGCAATTGAAAACGTATCTACCGGTTCGCCAAATTAAACAAAATTGAGAACCACTGCTCAAGAGCAGAGGTCTGAACTGTTGTCAACAGAAAAGACGTCACGGAGTCTGTGAGCTGCTTTTTCTGTTGTACTTTCCTTATATGGATGTAAATTATACTTTATAATACGAAGGGGCCAATCACCATCGTCCAAGGGGGTGGTGAACTAATAAAATGTTGAGAACTCCTGCCTAGGAATTTTCGCTGTTTCTGAATAACTGTTAAAAATTACTTCACTCAATCGATTGATGGCCCTCCTATCGCTGGTGCGGGAGATGTATGTGTATGTAGACTACCGGGCCAAGATATAAGAGCAGTTAGTGATATACTCAACAACAAACAAAAAAAGAGAAGGGTGACCGTAGCGTTACCCCCCACCCCCAAAAAAGTTACTTGTAATCTAGTAAAAATACTTTCTCCTATTTGTTTTTTTCCTCATCACAACTTTAGCCCCCTTCAATATCCGAGGCCCCCTGCGGCCGCAAGTGTTGCAGGCCCAGGCAACGGTGGCTCTGCTTTGAAAGACAAATCTAAACAAATTTAAACTCCTACAAACAGTTGATAGTAAAGCAACATTGAGTTATTCAATAGAATTTTTAATAACACATAAAAACCCGAACTAAATAAGTTAAATAAGCAACTGCAATTAGCTAATAAAACTCTTATATTAAAGACAAAGAATCTTTGTCTAACGGCATTCAGCAATAATGTCAAAAGAAAGTTTTCAAAATTTGGCAAATTTATCAGTTGACTGCCCCGTGAATGATTATCCTGTATTTGTTATTGCCAATCACATGAGCATGACGTCACGTTATTGGAATGGCAGCTTTTTACGAATTGAAATTAAAAAAAAAATTATTGTTTTACAACTAGTGAACCTAGGTGTGTGTGTGTGGGGGGGGGGCTTTGTGGGGGGGGGGGGTGGGGGGGGAGGGTGTTGAAGGTGTGTTTGGGGGAGGAGGGTTGCGTGCAATATCGATTTGCAAAATGATGACGAAATTAAAATCTAATTTAAAATGGAAAGAATAAAGACACATAATGAAAGAAACAACTAAAAACAACACAAACTCAAACTATGCAGCTTGACTCATAACAATATGCGGTTGATATTCCAGAATACAGATTTAGTTCCATGTCGGTATTGTGCTGTCATCTAGTGTTTTTTCGACTTGAAATCGACTTGATGTTACAAAACCATGACACTCTGAGATGAAATAAGCCAAACCAATGCCTCATTTATAAACATTAACAGAAACCAAACAATCCTTTAAGCGGAAAAAAATAAGAAGAAAAGGGGTGGGGGCGCCAAACCCTTTTAGGTTATTAGGTGGGGGCTTGGGCCCAGGAGCGCAACTGGATTTTTTGACGCCCTTGGCTAATTTATTTTTGGCGCCCTTTTGTTGAAATAAAAATGTAAAAATTAGAGATTTAGCGGCACCCTTTTGAACTGGCGCAGGCCGGCGCCCTTGGCAACTGCCCCAAAGCTAAGCCATTGTTACGTCACTGCTTGGGCCCCATAAAAGTTCCAGTTTGCAAAGGGAAAGAAATCTTCAAATTTTTTGCAATATTATTTTTGTTAAACGTACAGGCCCTTTTCATAATTATGAATTCCAGTGTGACCTTGACATTCAAACGCTTTAGAACTCGAACACCTTTGAATCCGAACAAAACCTTGAAGACAAATTTTTGGCCTCGAAATCTGAGAGAGGCTCCAGAATTTGAATGCTTAACATACTCGTGTGTTCTCTTGTGCGTACCTCTTCCCATCGCTCGGGTCACGCACACGCTTCGTCGTTCATTTCTTTGTGGGGGGGACTTGAGTGTCATCATCTCTTACGATGTTCTTACGATGTTCACCGCTAATTGTATGGTTTTTGTGACAGTGCTTTGGTTTAAAGGAAAAAAACAACAACAAATTAATTACAACTAAGTTACAGTTTTCCATGGGCGCTAAGACGTGCAGCGAGTAAAATCAGAGTAACGCTACAGTTTTCCATGGGCGCTAAGACGTGCAGCGAGTAAAATCAGAGTAACGCTCAGTTCACACGGTCAAATTTTCGTCAAATTTCTTTTTGAGCGAACTATTTTGTTTTACTATAAGAGGATCGTTGTTTTTTTGTTTTTTTAAGAGATGTGATTGAAGTGAGGAGAGATTTTTATCGCTAGGCGTACAAGCGGTGTACGCATGGCTACAATGTTCGGGACCCCCCCCCCCCCTTAGCTCGACTGTTGTAAAACAAATGAAGCCGTTAAAGTAGCGAATGTGGTGACAAGAGATCACGACACTGACCTCTAGGATATCGAAACTTGTGGATTGGATGAGATGTGAAGACTCATCTTAGTTTCGAGGGATGAAAACCAGCTGGCAGGTGATGTGCTTTTCTGATGCAGGTTCTCCGCGATGATTTAATGAAAGGCATTCTTGATACTCGTGCTCAAAGGAATAAAACTCCAAGAGAATGACTTGGGTCCATAGAACTTGAGGTACACTTGGATGGATTAATCCAGGTATCATTATTTGGGAACTGGAACAGATGAAGTACGGATTCCTTGGTCTTACTGTAAAAATAAATACAAACCTGCCTTACAAGTCCTATAGAAAAATCCATTCTTTTTAAAATGTCCACTTAATGACAGATATGTTTAGTGTAAAGAAAATATTAATACATTGTCGTGGCATGTTAACACCATGCATATGGTATCACCAACTTTAAATTATCTTAAACTATTCCCTGCCGTATTCCAATCAACTTGTCCCATCCCGATCAATTCCCTTTTTTTATAATGGGTCCTCATCTACCACAGCAGTCGGAAAACTATAACCCGAAGGCCAAAACCTTAAATACAACTAAGTAGTTTTCCAAAAAGTTATTTAAAACTTTGCCCTGCACAAAAGAAGCTTGTCGATCCCTAATATACTTATTTCCATTTCTGCAGATCGCGTTATTATTCTTGAGATAAAGGGAAGGAAATTCTAAATATATAAAACGTTGTTTTCAAAGGGGTATACATACATATATATANTATATATATATATATATATATATATATATTTAAATATATATATATATATATATGAAGACCTCAAGGGAAAAAACGTCCATTTTTATTTATTTTTTAGTTATCCCCCCTGACTGACAGCCAGTTAAAAATAGAAGGTGCTGAATTAAGTTTAAATGAGAAAAAATGGCTTAGTCCATAAGTAAAATGGAAACGAAGAATCCGTTTACAATGGAAAAGAAGCATAGTCCAATGGGCCAAGTCACTAATATCACGTGACATTTGAAGTCACGTGATTTCAAGGTCCAATGAGAGACAGGCCTAGTGTACAAAAAATTTAAAGATGGCGACTAATTTGCTGAACTGACTGACAAACCGACGAAAAAGTTAACTGACAAACCGACGAAAAAGTTAACTGACAGACCTGAATTTTTTTATTTCCTACTACAAGAAAACAAAACAAATTAACATAAACACGATAAATTGGACTTCAAACATTAAAATAATAAAATTTGTATTTTTAATCAGATTTTACACTTGTTTTGTTATATACAGTAAATTAATGTGTGTGTCTATCTCGACTCGTTAGCTGTCGCGCTATCACTGTTTGTTGCATGTCTGTTTCTCTCCCTGTTGCTCTATTTCTGTTAGTTTGTATGTCTCTCTCCCTGTCGCTCTAAAATATGTGTCTGAATCCCCTGAACTCTCTATCTTCGAGTGTCTGTCTTGCTATCTCTGTCTGTTACTCTTTACTCTTAAGTTCATACAGTTACAGCCACAGATACTGCTAGAGAAAATAAACTAAAATTGGGCCAAAAATGTAAGAAGTACACTAACTCCACTAGGCTGTGTATCTAGGAGGACTAACACTAGCTACTCCACTTGGCTGTGTATCTATCATCACTAACAATAGCTACTCCACTAGGTTGTGTATCTATCAGCACTAACACTAGCTACTCCACTAGGTTGTGTATCTATCAGCACTAACACAAGCTACTCCACTAGGTTGTGTATCTATCATCACTAACACTAGCTACTCCACTAGGTTGTGTATCTATCAGCACTAACACAAGCTACTCCACTAGGTTGTGTATCTATCATCACTAACACTAGCTATTCCATTAGGTTGTGTATCTATCAGCACTAACACAAGCTACTCGACAAGGATTTGTATCTATGAGGACTAACACTAGCTACTCCACTAGGTTGTGTATCTATCAGCACTAACACAAGCTACTCCACTAGGTTGTGTATCTATCAGCACTAACACTAGCTATTCCATTAGGTTGTGTATCTATCAGCACTAACACAAGCTACTCGACTAGGATTTGTATCTATGAGGACTAACACTAGCTACTCCACTAGGTTGTGTATCTATCATCACTAACACTAGCTATTCCATTAGGTTGTGTATCTATCATCACTAACACTAGCTATTCCATTAGGTTGTGTATCTATCAGCACTAACACTAGCTATTCCATTAGGTTGTGTATCTATCAGCACTAACACAAGCTACTCGACTAGGATTTGTATCTATGAGGACTAACACTAGCTATTCCATTAGGTTGTGTATCTATCAGCACTAACACAAGCTACTCGACTAGGATTTGTATCTATGAGGACTAACACTAGCTATTCCACTAGGTTGTGTATCTATGAGGACTAACACTAGCTATTCCACTAGGTAGTGAATATTTTATCAACAAAAATTATGACCAGCGCCAGCTGTACTGTCATTTATTTAGGGAAGAAGGGCAGAAATTGAGGGCACTGTTGGCTCTAGTAAAAGGAGACGGGTCTGGGGAATCCTACCCTGCAAATTTTGAATTATTTCAAAATTAAAAGATGCATTTTGGAGTATACCTGAATTAAGTGTTTCTCTTCGACTATAGCATCCGGCGGAAGTAATTTTCCAATTGTCAGAGGGAGACATTATGGCATTCAGTGCCATATATAAACTGAATTCACTCAGGCTGTGGCATGCCTAAGGATAATCATTTGGCACAAGTTTATATTTAACCCTATACTGTAACATTGATCAGCGTTGGGGAAGGGGTGTATAATAATAGAGTGCTGAAGACCATCGTACATATTCACATTTTGGCGCATACTTGAATTTTGTATTTCTTTCAGGCAATTTTGAGGAGGGAGGGGATTTGATACTTTCCTGTGCGAAGCGCTAAAATTAGCCATAATTAGGAATATCTCTTACTTCAGCCAAACATGAACTAAATACATTTCAAATGAGGCGTCCTTGTGGGTATGCATTTCCTAGCTTCATATCGTCAATTACATCTTTATAGTCCCCAGTAAGTTTTTGATAAATTAAAAATAAAGTACCCGGTAATACATTTTAACAAATACTCCAAATAAAGTTTTGCAACATTCTACACATGGAGAGCAACGGAAGAAATGCTAGTTTTAAAAAAGTAGGTGTCACTTAACCTTAGAAACATCACGTGAGCTGAGTAATCCCTACGACTGCAGTGGGCCTCGAATATTTTATGGTTTTAAGTTTTGATGGGGATATTGGCTTATCAATCATCTTTCAATGCAAGGTGGGGAAAGGACAAAACCAAAAAGTGGCAAAAAGGCGTTTCGAAAAGTCGAGTGACAACTCTGCTTAACGTAGTTGTGTTATGCAAATATTTTGTTTATTTTAGTAAATAGTATGTGGTTTTTATTTAACAAAAAAAAAAAGTTAAAACCTCCTTGGCGGTTTGGGGGTTATCTACATAGTTAATAATTGTGTACATAGTTAATAATTGTGTACATAGTTAATAATTGTGAGCTTTAAAAAAAAAAAAGTTTCCATCACAAAAAAAGCATTGCCAACATCATTTTGTATGCTAAACACAAATTTAAAAAATATAATAATCAACTTACGTGAAATAATTGACTTTGCTAAAATAAATATTTACACGTTTTGCCATAGTCAAAAAGGAGAGAAAAAAACTGTAAAGTAGAAAGGACTACACATTTTTATGGGTTATCTACACTGGCCTTTTTTATAAACCATATGCAAACAGTATTAGTATGTAAAGAAAAAAGAGTTGTTTACAAAATAGTAGAAATTTCCGAATATTCAGTTGATTGAATTTTTTTATTTTTCATTTTAAACTACTATAATTTTTTTCAGATAAATTGAAGATTGCCATTTAGATATACTATAAAACATTTTTTTTCTCCAAAAAATTATCAGAAATTATTTTAAATTGACAAATGAGGAATAACAATTTATTCTAAAACAAATATCAACACGAAAAAATGGAATGTGCATGGCAATCGAAATGCTAGTTCATCTTCTTTATTTTGGCTTTCGAATAAATTCCCTTTGAGAAATGTGTTTATTTGTTGAAACAATCTTGAAAGCAAATGTGCCAGTTTGTTCATTATTCTAATTTTAAAACGATAAAACCTGGTGGGAATTTAATAAAAATTGGCTAAATATTTTGTGAAATCTCTGTTATTCAGGAAACTTTGCTACAAACGTAGCAAGATATAAAAAAACAAAGACGTTTTCGATATAATAATTCATGAAATGTGCACTATTTGTATGCGCCCGTTAAATTCTTAATTAAAAAAACCTCTCTCAATTTTTAAGTTTCCATTTTATTTAAATCAACATTCATGGAATCACGTACATTTATAGGTATGCAAAAAAAAAAAAATTCTTTTAAAGTCTAATATCATCATAAAATTAATAATTAACGTTTATCCCTACTTTAAAAGTAATGCTTTTATAATGAAATATAATTAGAACATAGGCTGTTTGATACTTGGCAAGATATATTATTAGAATTGTAGTCCTTGATCTGGTTGTAACAGTCTTTTAATGCAGTGCTATTAAAATTTTAAAATTTATGAATTTGCAGACAGACAAAAATGAATGAAAATACCGATAAGTGTGAATAAAAGGATACCTCACATCTATGGGCAGCCACTACCTACAATATACCTCATATCTATAGGCTGCATCTACCTACTAGATACCTCATAACTATAGCCTGCAACTACCCACCAGATACATCATCTCTATGGGCTGCCACTACCTGCCAGATACGTCAGATCTATGGACTGCCTCTACCTGCCAGATTTCTTCATTTCTATGGACTTGCACTATCCACCAGATACCTTATATCTATGAGCTGCCAATAACGGTCGGATAACTCACAACTATGAGCTGCCACTACATACAAGATACCTCATCTCTATGGGCTGCCACTACCTGCCAGATACCTCATAACTATGAGCTGCCACTACATACAAGATATCCTCCATGCCCTTCTACATACACCATACCATCTATGCCCTTCTACATACACCATATTATCCATTCCCTTCTACATACACCATATCATCCATGCCTACTGCCACTACCGACATGATACCTCATCTCTATGGGCTGCCACTACCTACCAGATACCTCATAACTATGAGCTGCCACTACATACAAGATACCTCATCTCTATGGGCTGCCACTACATACAAGATACCTCATCTCTATGGGCTGCCACTACCTGCCAGATACCTCATAACTATGAGCTGCCATTACATACAAGATACCTCATCTCTATGGGCTGCCACTACCCGCCGGATAACTCACAACTATGAGCTGCTACTACCTACAAGATACCTCATCTCTATGGGCTGTCACTACCTGCCAGATTTCCTCATCTTCATGGGCTGTCACTACTTGCCAGATTTCTTCATCTCCATGGGCTGTCACTACTTGCCAGATTTCTTCATCTCCATGGGCTTCCACTACTTGCCAGATTTCTTAATCTCTATGGGCTGTCACTACTTGCCAGTTTTCTTCATCTCCATGGGCTGTCACTACTTGCCAGATTTCTCCATCTCCATGGGCTGTCACTACTTGCCAGATTTCTCCATCTCTATGGGCTGCCACTACTTGCCACTCATGGTGTCACCCGGTGCGGTAAACTCATGATGTCCCCCGGTGCGGTAAACTCTTGGTGTCACCCGGTGCGGTAAACTCATGGTGCCACCAGGTGCGGTAAACTCATCGTGTCATACGCCTCCTCCATATTTCCACGAAGGATTTCTTCTTGTTAAAATAAGGCCACAGTATGACAATGACAAGAACAAAAACAAATTAATTGTAGTTCTGTAGGTCAGGAGGTCAATATCAGCGTTATGTTAAAGTTATTCTTACATTAAATTTACTTCATTTAAAATTTTCTTTTCCCGGACTTCAAAGCTGCAAACCTGTCAATCACCAGCCCTAAAACCCTGGACTATCCCATGGTGGATCGTAAATAATTCCCTGTAAAGCCACAGGCACAAACATCTTAAGAAAGATATGAAGGGTTAGCTAGAATGTTGGAAGAGATTCTAGGAAGTCCCATTGCTCTATGAATTTCAAAACATCAAATACTGACCAGTCCATGACTTTGTGAAATTCAATATCAGCGGCTTTTTTAGTGTCTTCTAAGCTTTGGTATTTCTTTTTAAAGTTCATCTTCTCATAACTCATGACAGAGAGAGAGAGAGAGAGAGAGAGAGAGAGAGAGAGAGAGAGAGAGAGAGCTTAATTTTGGCATGGACACATCAGCAAACGTTTTGGGTTGAACAGCCCCAAACACATCTGCTACTTTCTTGATCACAGATGATTTGATCTGGAGATCAGAATGGAAGCTATTGATACACTCCAGCATCTCCCTAATGTTTTCTTCTCGCAGAGAGAGTCGAACAAGTATTTAAAGTTCTCCTGCCATTCTCTTCTTAAACCTTCATATTCTCTCTATCGAAATTTTATTCGGTCTAAATTTTAAAAGTGCCTTTACAGTAGCATGTGCCACCAGTTGACAGCGCTTCTCACGCAGAAAAAATATTAAGGCCCCTAGGCTGGTCACCTCTTCGACAAGTGTTAAGACTTTAGTCTGCATATACTGCTGTATAAGATTTAATTCCACATTTAGATTAGCCAATAGGAAAATTTAGCAGATAAACATGAAATCACAAACATCATAAAAAAAAACATTGCATTGTATGACAAACGTGTTCAAATGTTAAGGGGCTGTGCAATTAGCGAAGCGATGAAAATATTTATGTTTGAGTATTTCTGCGTTTCGGAATTTAGCTTCCAAAATCCATTTTAAAAAATGTTTTAAATAAATTTTTATTAATTATTAAAAGATATTCGAACATTTTGTCAAATATTATTTTGTCAATCCTATAAATAGGTAAAAATTCATTTTTTAAAATCTTTTTAATATTTACGCGTTGGATACATGTGCTCAGAATTTGATAACTATAGTTTCCTGTCACGATGGTTACCAAACACTTCAATCGGCGTTTGTTCTCGGTCAAAACGCTGTTTCTCTGCCCTTATTATAGCAGGATTTCTTTCAGACAATCTCTCGGGGTGGGCACTGCCCATCCTGGGAAAGTCAAGTACCGCCCCCCCCCCGCCCCGAGCAAAATGGGTGAAAACAATAGAAGGATTACATATTTTTTAAAATGCAAAATGACTAAAATGTCATTTTCTTACGATGCAGCAATAGAGATTTTAGATTGAATCAGTTAATTTACTAGGTTGGCTGAGGCTCCTGCTGTAAACAGGCTTAGTACATTACAGTTTGCAAACCAAAAATCATGTCCATATCCAGGCATAGGTTCATATCCAGGCATAGGTCCATATCCAGGCATAGGTTCATATCCAGGCATAGCTTCATATCCAGGCATAGGTTCATATCCAGGCATAGCTTCATATCCAGGCATAGTTCCATATCCAGGCATAGGTCCATATCCAGGCATAGGTCCATATCCAGGCATAGGTCCATATCTAGGCATAGTTCCATATCCAGGCATAGGTCCATATCCAGGCATAGGTCCATATCCAGGCATAGGTCCATATCCAGGCATAGGTCCATATCCAGTACAAGGATGCACAGTACTAATTAAACCATCCCATAAAAGACCACTCCATTTACTTTTAAGAGAAAATAAAAATCCCCCCCCCCCACTCTCCCCCCCCACGTTTTAATCACCAGGGACAACCAAAGCCAAGAAAGATTGATGACGACTCAAATCAAAACCATTACACGGCAAACCGTCCTTATTGACAAAATGTAGAACTTGCTGTGTTGCACTCATCTACCCATGACGTCAGATGTCCACTTGTTTGGGTTAAGTCTGCCACTTCATCCNTAGGTCCATATCCAGTACAACGATGCACAGTACTAATTAAACCATCCCATAAAAGACCCCTCCATTTCCTTTTAAGAGAAAATAAAAATCCCCCCCCCCCACTCTCCCCCCCCACGTTTTAATCACCAGGGACAACCAAAGCCAAGAAAGATTGATGACGACTCAAATCAAAACCATTACACGGCAAACCGTCCTTATTGACAAAATGTAGAACTTGCTGTGTTGCACTCATCTACCCATGACGTCAGATGTCCACTTGTTTGGGTTAAGTCTGCCACTTCATCCCACGGGACAGTATATCTGATAGCAACAGAACTTAATACAACAACACTAACCGGTTTGTTGCACGAAATCAGTTTATTTATCAACAATTCCTTAACTATTGCTATTATATACTTTCCGATCAAAAATCAAGTCGTTCCAGCCAAACACTAAGCAACACACAAGTTAAATAGTCAATATCGAACAACCGCCCTTTATCCACCATAACAACAACGAAACTAATGCGCCATTTCCCCTTACCCAAATACGTCACAACAATCTCACACACTATCTAAAACTACACAAGGAATCTCTAAACTAAACATCTTTTGCATACCAAAAATAGCAACAGTGATCTACACATAACAACAGTGATTCTCATATCATTGATACTAATCACTAGCAACCCCTAACTCAAGGTTAAGACTATGTCAATAAACTTAAATAACTAATCCTATTTCAAGAAAATTAAGAAAAAAGAAGAAAAAAAATACACCCCACATATGACTATTGATTCCTAACCTACACACTAAGAGCCCCTCAATAAACTTAAATAACAGGCAAAGTATCCTACAACAAGAAGATTATTACCAAATTTTTAAAAGAAAAAACAATTAAAAGACACCCCTGTATGCCTACTGACCCCTAACCACTCAATAAATCGAGACCATTACAAGATCACTCCTATAAAATTTTTATACAAAAGACTTATTTAAAAATATTAGAAAATACAAATGCAAAATACACCCGTGTGACCCCCATACAATGAGAACTGCTCAAGACAAACATCTCCGAAAAGACCTGGCCTTATGACTACTGACCCTTAGCCTAGACAAGGAGAGTCGCTCTCTATAGATGCAAAGTAAAGACGAGACTTCTATTACTTCCAAAATATTATTTTTACAAAGTCAATTAAAACAATACACTTCGAGTGACTAGTTACCCCCCCCCCCACCCCCCCCCCCCACATATTGAAAACAACTTTATATAAATACATATTTAACTATCCCAAGAATACCAAGTAACCTATTGCACACATACTACAAAAAACTCATTAGATATTCCTATTAACTTTAATAATAAAAACCGTCTAGATTACTACATCCGCCCCTATGACTAGTGACAAATAACCCTAGATTGAGCACTGGTCATTTATACTTATTTGAAAACATTTACTTACAATCTATTTTAAAATATTTTGAGAACCTTTCGATAGAAATAAACACACTATAAGAATAATATATATTTTTGTTAATGTTAGAAAAAAAACAATTAAAAGACACTTCTGTATGCCTTCTTCCTCTTTCGCCTATTCGTCCTCGAACACACTTCTGTATGCCTTCTTCCTCTTTCGCCTATTCGTCCTCAAAGACACTTCTGCATGCCTTCTTCCTCTTTCGCCTCTTCGTCCTCGAGGAACAGCAGCCGATCTTCATCGATGTCCTGTGATCCTTCCTAGGACATAGGCCGCCTACAAGAGTCTAGGACATAGGCCACCTACAAGAGTCTAGGACATAGGCCGCCTA
>CAXITT010001052.1:6996-59628 GCA_964033795.1 Lymnaea stagnalis
TTTTTTTTTAATTGTTTTTGTTTTTCTTGCTTATTTTTAATTTTGTTTTTTTTTTTTTTTTTGGTCCCCAACCCACTAGTCGTGACCCCATTTAGGGTATCCAAGGGTTTCTTTGGGGTCGCCGGCTGAAAATTTTAAAAAAAGTAATTTTTCCATTTTATTCGGTATCTTTAAGTTTGAAAAAATATCATTATCCTCCCATTAACCTCTAGACATCGGCATGTGAGATGATATGTTGATGCTTTTTCATTTGAATAGAGACACCACTTTAAATGTTGAGAATAACTTAGAAGTTAGCGTTAACGATAACTCAAAATTTAATCTTGAAGCATGTCAATTACCTTTACAAAACATCGCATTCAATATTTCGTAAGTAACCATTAAAATGATTTATATTGTAATGATGCATATTTTTACAATGCGTTTTCTTTTGCCCTTTGAAAAGCTCGTTTTTTTTTTTTTATGTATGGGGTCAGGGGTCAGTTTGCTTCTATAAAATGGGCTCGTGACTTGAAGAAGGCTGGGAAACTACGGTAAAGTTCGTGTACTCGCGCAGGGTAATAAGGGGAGAGACTGCAATCTAAATGCTTATTGTGTGGCGATATTGCTTGCTGAGAGTTCTCTTACGTCTTACACAATGCTATCATTCTATTAAAACGATATATAGAAGAAGAAGAAGATATCTAGAACTTTCTGACAATGGATTCATGAAAAAGAGTAGGCTACAAGACGTGTTTGATCCGTCAGGCATGACCACAATTCAAGCCTATGCACACAATGGCATTGACGGGGAGGAGGAGGAGGAGGATTTTTAAAAGAAAAAATATCATTTTGGTTTACAAAATTCGTTTTGAAATTGCGTTTTCTAGTTTTATTTAAAGACAATCATTTCTGACGTAAGTAGTGAGTTGCCATATACATTGTTGGATACAATACATTTTTGGCCTCTTTTTGGGTTGGTTCGTACTCAGTGACTTACAATTTAGGTTCGGTCTTCGGCAGGATTCAGATTCGGTTCGGTCATCAGCATGGTTTGAGCTCATTGAGTTCGGTTCGGTCATCATCATGGTTTGAGCTCATTGAGTTCGGTTCGGTCATCAGCATGGTTTGAGTTCATTGAGTTCGGTTCGGTCATCAGCATGGTTTGAGCTCATTGAGTTCGGTTCGGTCATCAGCATGGTTTGAGTTCATTGAGTTCGGTTCGGTCATCAGCATGGTTTGAGTTCATTGAGTTCGGTTCGGTCATCAGCATGGTTTGAGTTCATTGAGTTCGGTTCGGTCATCAGCATGGTTTGAGTTCATTGAGTTCGGTTCGGTCATCAGCATGGTTTGAGTTCATTGAGTTCGGTTCGGTCATCAGCATGGTTTGAGTTCATTGAGTTCGGTTCGGTCATCAGCATGGTTTGAGTTGAATGAGTTCGGTTCGGGCTTGGTGCGATTCCAATTTCTAATATAAATGTGTCTGATTTTTATATATTTTTGGAATGTGTATATCTACAATGTGCCAAACTTTGTCGATTAAAAACTATCGCGGGACTAAGCTTTGCAGCCATGTTCAGTTGTACAGGATTAGCGGAACGTTGGGAAATATTGGCACTTGGACGCCGACATCAATAACTATGACCAAACAATTACCGTCACAAACACCGCTCTCGTCAAGTGGATTGAATGCATTCATACAAAAGGCGGGTCCGGTAGGAAGTAGTTGATTGGTTCAATGTTACGTCATATCACATAGTGCAAAGACAAATGGTTTAATGTTACTTCATATCACATAGTGCAATGACAAATCATGTCCCTGTCATCACACCAGGAAGAACTACTTCAAGACTCCGTCTTGCCCATAACACTGCCCTTTATTGATGGGTTGGCCGTCCATCTGATGACGCCATGATTGGTGGGAGGCTAAGTAGTCCATAGAGCTGTGTAGATTGAATTGCTCACCCTCTCAATTAACGCAAGTAGGCGTGAGAAAGTATCAAGCCTTGATTAGATAACCTGTTTGGCGTGGGTTCGTGTTCTCTGTCTTCATGTTTAAGTTTAGACATGTCAAGATATTCCTGGCATTTCCTCCACACTACAGAGATTGTTTGTAACCCAAGTGAATATGTTTACTTTCCTAAAACATCACAGTCCAGAGATGGCTTGGGTGCTGGGTGGCCGAGAGGTCCAAACTGAGCAAATCTCAAGGTGATGGTCTGGAGTTTAATCCCCACCAAATTAAAACCCGGAATCCCGTTGGCGGATACAATTGGTCCAATGAAACATTGGTGCCAAGCTGTATCATCCACATGATGTTCTCTTGGGATATCCAGGGGCGTAGAGAGAGGCGATTTTCTGTTGGGATCCAGCTTTTAATCGAAGAAGAAAAATATGGCTTTCGTTCTGCGAAGTCAAGACCATCGTCCCATTGTGACGGACAGATGCCAGTAAAACAAATGAGATGATTTGTAACCCAAGTTAATACGTTTATTTGGCTAAAACACCACACTCCAGAGATTCGTTTACTTGGCTAAAACATCACATAACATACCCCCCTTTTTCCTCATCCATCTTCCTTATACTCTTCCCACTACCCACTCCTATCCCGTCATTCTTCACCTACCTCTCTCACTTCTTCTCAGGTAAATTTTAATACAATAATCTCGTTATATCTATCAAGTATATTGAACTTTATTAGCGAAAACCTTTCTATTGTCTGACATAATCTGGGTAAAGTTAAAACATTGGGATACATTGATCGTGGGCCCTCAAAATATAGAAGAAGTAGAAGCTGAATGGATGTGCTTTATGCAATTACTTTGTCTTGTTGCTGTCTAGTATCATTCAGTGAAGGGGAATTCGACAATGCGCGGTATGCATTTGTTCAATGTATTTTGGTAATTACGTCCAACCAAGCCTTACCGCTGACAGTGCCTCGTGTTTTTCGTTTGCTGACAAGTTCACACGTATTTTGTCTTGCGAGACGATCACACTGTGTCCACTTTCTGGTACAGAGCTTTCGCCAAACACCCGATTTAACCTAGTTCAGTTTTCTTCGGACGACAATGTCCCAAATGTTCTCACATGTCTTTGCGTTGTCCCTACCTACAGTGGTGCGTTGTCCCTACCTACAGTGGTGCGTTGTCCCTACCTACAGTGGTGCGTTGTCCCTACCTACAGTGGTGCGTTGTCCCTACCTACAGTGGTGCGTTGTCCCTACCTACAGTGGTGCGTTGTCCCTACCTACAGTGGTGAGAAGAGCAGAAAGGCCGTTTGGTACAATCCAATTAAATCAGTTTGCCGTGAGGGGATTTTTCTGGGTTTGAATTTTTTCAAAGATTCATTGGGCAGATAAACGAAATTTTCCGTGACCTCATTTACATCTCTTAGCCCAGTTGGTCAAACAGATGGAAATGTAGGAATTCATTTATATATTTTAGACCATTTTGTCAAACAGATTGTTGTACGACAAATAATTTCTATAGTATAGTCTCAGTTGGTATTCCATGTTGAAGAAATCAGTTTTATGGCAATCGATTTTTTACTGCTCTAGCCCTGGCTTCAACAATAATGATGCACTGATGATTGGACAAATAAGTTCTCGAAAACTTTGGTTGTTTAAGTGCGAAACAATAAGAAAGATTATCATTTGTATAAAGTAGTTTGTGGGTCGTAGGATTCCCACTGCGTCAAAATTTGAGCCCAAAGCCCCTAAATCATTGTTTGTCTTCTTAAATTTATGTGCTAGATAAAGAACTTGAACACATGAATATTTTAAACGTTTCCTCAGTACTACATAATCACGTCTCCGAGATAGGGTTGTTTCCTCAGCACTACATAATCACGTCTCCGAGATAGGGTTGTTTCCTCAGCACTACATAATCACGTCTCCTAGATAGTGTTGTTTCTTCAGCACTATATAATCATGTCTCCGAGTTAGTGTTGTTTCCTGAGCACTACTTAATCATGTTTCTGAGATAGTGCCGTTTTATCAACACTATATAAGCTTGTATCCGAGAAAGTGCTGTTTTCTCAGCACTATAATATAATCATGTCACCAAGATAGTGTTGTAATACAACTGAGTAGGTGAGGAGCGAGGGACACAATAGTTCACACGTGCTTGATCTCGGGCTCAGAACTGTTCTCTGATAAACACAGCCTCTTGTTCCATAACCTTATCAACTTTCTGCTCACTCTATTTAGACGACATCAATGATCATCTTTTCTTGTACACCCCCCCCCCGGTCCCCCATCTCTTAGCATTCCCCTGCTGCAGCACAGAATGCATTGTTTTCTTCTGTTCTCGCCTCAAGTCCTCACCACTACCTACCACCCACCGTTACACCATAGGTGTCGGTTTACACGTATCTCTTCACAACGAGAGAGCCCTTCATCCCGTGCAAACGATCCATGTTCAAAGAATGTCCACTTCCTCTATGCTTATTCCAATGACTGGGAACTAGGCCTGCCACTTTCCGTTCTTCGTCTGACATAGTTTCCCTACAGAGCTACCGACTCCCGTGGTCGAACATCTCCGGTAGCACCAAAGGTAAGCCGGTCACTGATGGCATCGGCTGGTTCCTTGTTGGATTTATTTGACTAAAATATTTCAGAAAAACAAAAGACTACGCACCAAACGAACTTGCGATTTAACTATTACTTTTGAAAAATAAAATCTCAATTAGCGCAGTTAACGGGAATTTTTTCCATTCATGTTTCCCTTGGAAAACAGGAACAACTTATTATTGACGGTTGGCTTGGGGTGGGGGGGGGGCTGAAAATTTAAAAGAATGTGTTGTCATCGGCAGCGAGTCTATGTGCCAAGTTTCAGATCGATAGGTTGACGGGAAGTGGGTCAATCAGCCGTCCGAATTTTTTTTTCCACCACCCAGCCACCAACGAACGAAAGCGAAGTTAATAAAAAGAATTTAAAACGCAACGGGAATCACTAATGAAATAAGAGCCATGTGTCAACTCTTCATCTTGGCAATATCAACTCTTTAATCCACACAAGGTCGGTCCGCGGACCCCCATGCGACCCGGCGCGTTAAATTTTGCTGCCCGCTCGATGCATCACAAAATTATTTGCCTTTCTTGGCTTATTGTGTATCGGGTTTTTTGTTTTTTTGTTTTTTGTTGTTGTTGTTGTTGTTGTTTTTCTTTCAAAAGTTTACTGAGATAAAAGATTAAACATTTTTCATTACTTGAATTATTTTTTTTTTATTTCTTACATTGCATCTGATTGTGTAAATTGACATGCATTATTTAGTGCTTGTTTTATTTATTTGGCACATAGCTATGCGGCAAGCAGAAAGTTAACTCAAACCGAAATGGCCCGGGTCATATATTCTAGTTAATTAGAACGTTAACAACCGTTTACCAAACAAAGGAGGGGGGGGAGGTGGGGTACTGGGATACACATTTAATCGGTGAAGTCAGTATAAAAAGTGTGGTGGGTGTGGTGGGGGGTGAACAAAAATTGTGGTTGGAGCAAAAATTAGGTCAACACACAGGCTCTAACTATATANTATATAATATATAATATATATATATATACGTGAAGTTAAAGATAGTGTTGTAGTGAAGTGCTAACACTATCGTCAAGAATACTTGACTTCCGACAGTACTCAGCGACTCTCAAGTGCATGTAGTTGGTTTACGGAACAGTGGCCAAGGTCGGCCGCATATGTTTTATTCTCAAACATTTAAGGGCTACCACTGCTGGTAATGATGACGTTCTCCAACTTATCATTTATTATAGTGCAGCCAGCGAACCACCTTACACAGACATAGTTGAGTTACTGGAAACTTGTACGAAATTATTTTTTCCGAAATAATATTATTAAACAGAAGTTTGTGAGATCGGAAATTTGTTTCAGTGGAAGTTGTTCGAAATGAAATGGTGGAGGAAAAAAAATAATAAAAATAATTTACATTGCAAAGATATGGTTTTCTCAACTGTCTCACTCGCAACTTTGCATTAAAAACATTTTAACAATAAATCATTAATAACTAATTTTCTGATTACCAAATTTATGGCAATAAGGGGGAGAGACTATTTTTTAATAATGCTATTTTTAACATTTAATTCTATTTTTCTCCTGTTGCTTGTTCGTTGACGAAGGCTTCCTGCCGTCACGTTCGTTGTTTTGTTGCGTTCCCTTTTCGGGTTTTCATAAACTTTGTTTTACTCATTTCCTTACCAAATTTAGTTTTGAAAAATTTCCGTTCGAAGAGAACTTCCGTCCAATAAACTTCTTTGGCAAAAATGTCTGGATATGACACAGTTCCACTAGCCAATTACCTTACGTAAACATACTAGCTGAATTCCCGTGCTTCGCTACGATGTTTGGTAACTTTTCTAGACACGGGCTTTGTAATTAGAATCATACTGCGGGATGCTGATGCAGCAACAGAACACACAAAGTTTCTGGAGAGCGTCGTACGCACCATGAGCCACGCTGATCCGCATCAACTCAGTGTCTCTGCTGTGAGGAATTGTGTCTCTGCTGTGAGGAATTGTGTCTCTCCTTTCAAACTTCTGCCCTTGAGTTACCAAAGTCAACCAGCTTGTGTGTTATTGTTTTAAGGGGGCTACACCGACCTCTTTTTATAACTGCAGGTTTTCTCTCCGCATGAATGCCAACATTAAACTCCTGTCACAACATTAAACTCCTGTCACAACATTACACTCTTGTCACAATATAAACTCCCTTCACAACATTAAACTCCTGTCACAACATTAAACTCTTGTCACAACATTAAACTCATGTCACAACATTAAACTTCTGTCACAACATTAAACTCCTGTCCCATCAAGACACACTACCCTTCCCATCAAGACACACTGCCCTTCCATCAAGACACACTACCCTTCCCATCAAGACACACTGTCCTTTCCATCAAGACACACTACCCTTCCCACCAAGAAGCTACCCTTCCCATCAAAACACACTACCCTTCCCATCAAGGCACACTACCCTTCCCATTGAGAAACACTACCCTTCCCATCAAGACACACTACCCTTTCCATCAAGACACACTACCCTTCCCATTGAGAAACACTACCCTTCCCATCAAGACACACTACCCTTTCCATCAAGACACACTACCCTTCCCATCAAGACACACTACCCTTTCCATCAAGACACACTACCCTTCCCATTGAGAAACACTACCCTTTCCATCAAGACACACTACCCTTCCCATCAAGACACACTACCCTTCCCATCAAGACACACTACCCTTCCCATCAAGGCACACTACCCTTCCCATCAAGGCACACTACCCTTTCCATCAAGACACACTACCCTTTCCATCAAGACACACTACCCTTTCCATCAAGACACACTACCCTTCCCATCAAGACACACTACCCTTCCCATCAAGACACACTACCCTTTCCATCAAGACACACTACCCTTTCCATCAAGACACACTACCCTTCCCATCAAGACACACTACCCTTCCCATCAAGACACACTACCCTTTCCATCAAGACACACTACCCTTTCCATCAAGACACACTACCCTTCCCATCAAGACACACTACCCTTCCCATCAAGACACACTACCCTTTCCATCAAGACACACTACCCTTTCCATCAAGACACACTACCCTTCCCATCAAGACACACTACCCTTCCCATCAAGACACACTACCCTTTCCATCAAGACACACTACCCTTTCCATCAAGACACACTACTCTTTCCATCAAGACACACTACCCTTCCCATCAAGACACACTACCGTTCCCATCAAGGCACAATACCCTTCCAATCAAGACACACTACCCTTCCCATCAAGACACACTACCCTTCCCAATCAAGACACACTACCGTTCCCATCAAGACACTTAACCCTTCCCATCAAGACACATAACCCATCCCATCAAGACACATTACCGTTCCCATCAAGACACATAACCCTTTCCACCAAGACACACTACCCTTCCCATCAAGACACACTACTGTTCCCATCAAGACACATAACTCTTTCCACCAAGACACACTATCCTTCCCATCAAGACACACTACCGTTCCCATCAAGACACACTACCGTTCCCATCAAGACACACTACCGTTCCCATCAAGACACACTACAGTTCCCATCAAGACACATAACCCTTCCCATCAAGACACACTACCTCACAGTGCTCCTATGCACCCCTTCCTCCCCGTTTAAAATTCCAGCACATCCTCCGGCCCCTGGCCACCCTTTATTGTGGTATATACATTGGACCAAGGCCAAGTTGATCGTGAGAGCATATACAACCCATTTGAAAACGAGGTTATTTCCTCAGTCGTCTGCGGGCGATTGTCTGCTGAGATCATCGTTGTACGCTGTCACGTGACCTGAATCGTTTCCTACGTAATGTTTGGAGAAAATTTGAAGGTAAGAAAGGAAGGTAAAATAGCACACACAAAAGGTGTGGAGGGCGGGGATGGGGGGGGGGGGCTGGTTAACAACCTCACTTCTGGTTTACTAACCGAGTGCTTGTATAAACGAATGTGGCTTTTCAGTGGATTGTCTGTGATTTCCCCCTCCTCCCCTCCCCTTTTTTTTTTCAACGTTCTTATGTTTTGGCAAGTTTAAAATTCAGGGATCTCATACTTGATCAACTCCTGTTTCCATGACGTAATTTAGACAACTCCTGCCTCAATAAAATAATGGGTCAAGTCGTGGAACAATGGCGTAACATGTTAGTCCTGGCTGTACCACATAATTTGGTCAACTGCTGGCCCTTTTACATAATTTAGTCAACCCCTGGCCCTGTTCCACAATTTAGTCAACTCCCGACTCTCTGGCGTTATTTAGCCAACGCCTGGCTCTGTGACATAATTTGGTCAACTCCTGGCCCTGCGACATAATTCGATTAAATTCCTGGCACTGTGACATAATTTGGTCAACTTCTGGCTCTGTGACATAATTTGGTCAACTCCTGGCTCTGTGACATAATTTGGTCAACTCTTGGCTCTGTGACATAATTTGATCAACTCTTGGCTGTGTGACATAATTTGATAAACTCCTGGCTATGTGACATAATTTGATCAACTCTTGGCTCTGTGACATAATTTGGTCAACTCTTGGCTCTGTGACATGATTTGTTCAACTCCCTGCTACCAGTAAGCTAGCTGCCGGTAGAGCTCTCATACTGGTAAAAGTTGGCAAAATCCAGATGAGACACACGAATACCAGGATGGATGAAAACAGTAAGCAAGCTGTAACAATTGGCTGTAACTATGGGTTGTAACTATGGGTTGTGACTATGGGTTGTAACTATGGGCTGTAACTATGGGTTGTAACAATGGGCTGTAACTTTGGGCTGTAACTATGGGCTGTAACTATGGGCTGTAACTATGGGCTTTAACTATGGGCTGCATATGTGTGTTCAGTGCGTACATTAAAATAACATTTTTTAAACAAAATAACTGAAATAACAAACATAGTTCAAATAAACCCCTTATTCAAAGGTTTGCACCGGCTGATTGAGAATCCAAATTGGCTAATAGGCCAATTATAGCTTCCTCTCTTTGGACCTGTTTTTTTTGTTGTTGCTCTGTGACACTAGCTAAATGATAGGACAATTATAACTTCCTTTCTATGTATCTAGTTGTTTTTTGCAGCACTGGTTAATTGATGGGCAATTATTACGGCCTATCTGTAGCACTGGCTAATTGATTGGCCAACTATTATTTCCTCTCTGCAGCACTGGCTAATTGATTGGCCAACTATCATTTCCTCTCTGTAGCACTGGCTAATTGATAGGCCTATTATAAATTCCTCTCTGTAGCACTGGCTAATTGATAGGCCTATTATAACGTCCTCTCTGTAGCACTGGCTAATTGATAGGCCTATTATAACGTCCTCTCTGTAGCACTGGCTAATTGATAGGCCAATTACAATTTCCTCTGTGCAGCGTTGCATCTTCCCCAGCATTCCACGCAACAGGTGTGTGGCACCGGTGCCTGTCAGTATGTAAAATAACTGTGCAGCTCTTGCGTAATGAGAATTTAACCGGTTCTTCTAAATCTAGACTGCTCAATGACAAAATCAGACCAACTTAGCAATGAGTCTGTCATAATAACCAGGTGTTAGACAAATAGATCTCGCATCTGAACGTGGAAAATCAGAAATGTATTACAGTGTGTGCGTACTCTGCCTTCCATTCAATAATGCCTGTTCACAGTGCAGTCAAGTTTGCTGGTCCTCACTTTGGATCAGCGGTTATCAACCTGTGGATCGCCACCCCATTGGGGAGGGGGGGGGGTCGAACGACCCCTACACAGGGTAGCCTAAGACGATCGGAAAACACATATTTATGAAGTTGCAATGAAAATAATGTTATGGTTGGGGTCACTACAGCTTGAGGGACTGTATTAAAGGGTCGCGGCATTAGGAAGGTCGAGAACCACTGCTTTTTAAAAAAATACTCTGTCGCCTGTTGACAAAAACTAGTTCGCTTTCTTCACAAACGCAAGACCAAACAATTGAGGAAGGTTAAGATATTTAAAAAAAAAAAAAAGGATTGTACATTTTCTTCAACAACTATTCTTGAAATTATTAAGCTGTTTTTCTTATTGGGAGCCGGTGCTCATTGAGCGGGAAAAAAAAAAAACCAACAGCAACTCTGGTTTTAGCAAAGATGACGTGAGTTCTTTAAATAGAATATTAAATGGGTTACGTAAACGCTGTTATAAGAGCGTTGAATAATGTCTTGCCTGTAGGTATATATAAAAAAAAAAAAAGGAAACATTATTGGTTTTCGGCGAAAAAAAAGTCAATGTCGTTGGTTGGTAAATGTGTGTAGAGTTTGCACTACAACATCAGGTTAGAGTTGTGTTGCTGTTTGGGAGAGTCTTAAATGAGGTTTTTCTTTAAATTGTTGTTTGTTTTTTTTTTAATGGGACGTTTTATAATTCTCGATCTGTTGGCTCATGTGCCCCACATTTGAGGAGTTTTAGTTTTAGAGTTTTTATAGATTTTTTGAGGGGGTGGGGGATACTAGAGGGGATTTCTACTGCGTGGGGGGGGGGGGCAAAATTTCGACAAATAAAAGAGTATGGCCAGTTATCTTGAGAGAACCAATAACAAACCAACATAAATTCTGCATTTTTTTTGCAGTGTACTTTGTACCAGCATTTATTTCCTATGTTCGCTTACTTACATAGAGTAGAGAGCCATAAATAGACATGCTTATTGACACTGCTTAGTCAGATAACTGACGAATAAATCAAAATAAATTAAGAAAAAGGGACTTTAATTTAAAATAAGGCTTTTAAATGTGAAGGGATACCAACCACAAAGACATGATCAGTGACAGATTTGTTAGACTCTCGGTGACAGATTTGTTAGACTCTCAGTGACAGATATGTCAACTTTCTGTGACGGATCTGTTGGACTCTTAGTGACAGTGTTGTTAGACACTCAGTGACCGATCTGTTAGTATCCCAGAGACATATCAATGAGACTCAGTGACAGATCAGTTAGAGTGTTAGACTGTCACTGACAGATGCATATATAAATAAATGTCACAGTAAAGTCGTACTCAAAATTAACTTGATACACTAAGGGGAAAACGAAAATTATTTTTTTCACATTTTCATGTTATCATTATTCGCTAATCGATCGAGCTATGTAGAAGAATTCTAACTTAAGTTACAAGCAGAATGACATTTATATTTGTTGGTATCGCTCCGAGTTTTCTGGTAGACATATTTAGCTTTACAGATACCGTGCGGTGTGAATAAACCTTAGAGTGCACCCCCAGGCACCGTCAGAAATCCATCAAGGCATTCCTGGCAACATTTTGTACTCCCAGAAAATTGCGAAAATAATCTGAATCAGATACCGACGTACAATGTTTCTTTGAATAAACAAACATGACGAGAGACATGGCGAGATATAATCGGAGAGCTGGAGAGAGAGAGAGAGAGAGAGAGGGAGAGAGAGAGAAAGGTAGAGAGAGAATGGGGAGGGAGGGAGAGATGGAGAGAGAGTGATGGAAAGACATATGGAAAGAGAGAGAGAGAGATAGATGGTGAGATAAGAGAGATGGAGAGATAGGGTGAGAGATGGAGAGAGAAATAGAGAGAGATAAAGAAAGAAGAAATGGAGAGAAATAAAGAAAGAGATGGAGAGATCGAGTGGGAGATGGATTGAGAGAGGTAGAGATGGAGAGAAAATGTAGCAGGAACTGTCTTGAAAAAAAAGCCACAGAATGAAATTTCTTCAGCTCTCTTGTTTAAAATTGAAATCCTATCCGAACTTTGGAAGGAAAAGTAAAGAAAGCGGATGAATCGTTTTGCTGATACGGCAGTAAATCGGTGAATCTCAAGCAACCTCTTTTACTCAACACACGTTGGCATCAAAGCTGACAACAGCATCACCATTTGGCATTACACTTGATACACCATTAAAAACAATGGCATCATTAAAACCATTAACATGAATAGCACATTCCGTTACACAAAGAATACCATCTACATTAACAGCTATACCATCACCACTCTATACATCACCACCATGTTCCTTTCTAACATCACCACCACACTCATCACCAACAAACACATTCACATCATGTCCCATATTACCACCAGCACCACACAAATCACCATCATGTCCCATTCTGCCACCAGAATCACACCGATCACCATCATGTCCAATTCCCCCATCAGCACCACACACATCACCATCATGTCAGATTCCACCATCAGCACCACACACATTACCAGCATGTCACACTGCTTCATTACTGGGACTATTTTATCATTTATTATGTTTTAAAATAGGAACTCGATATCGCCAAATTGTCTACAATTTTCGTTTTCACCAAAAAAAACTCTGTGACAGTAACTGGCACCGCCATTTATTTACTATCTCTCAATCACATCTCGTATGACAGTTCTCAAATCAGCCGTTTTATAGGTGCAATTGCCGATTCAACATTTAATCACACAACCCAATTGTTTAAAAGTACTTTTTTAGAATCCCTGTTGCTGGAATGCACCCCCTTCCTGGTGGTGTGTGTGTGTGCTTCACCAGAAGGTGGGAAGGGGAGGGTTAATATGTTTGTTTACATCACAATAGGGTAAGTGGGGAGGTAAACATGTTTTGGATGTTATGGCTGACGATGTTGTGGCTGACGAACAAGGGGCGAGAAATAGAAATGACCTGATTTATTGAAACATTAGAGTTATCAGCTCTTAGTGATAGCGTTCTGCAGACGTGAGAAGAGTGGTCGGAAAAACGAGATCTGCAGACGTTAGAAGAGTGGTCGGAAAAACGAGATCTGCAGACGTTAGAAGAGTGGTCGGCAAAACGAGATCTGCAGACGTTAGAAGAGTGGTCGGCAAAACGAGATCTGCAGACGTTAGAATAGTGGTCCGCAAAACGAGATCTGCAGACGTTAGAAGAGTGGTCGGCAAAACGAGATCTGCAGACCTTAGAAGAGTGGTCGGCAAAACGAGATCTGCAGACGTTAGAAGAGTGGTCGGCAAAACGAGATCTGCAGACGTTAGAAGAGTGGTCGGCAAAACGAGATCACTGAATTTTTTAAAAAATAAATAAATCTGTAGGAAATCATATTTTTACACATGTGTGACAATGACATAGTGACATGTGTGACAATGACATAGTGACATGTGTGACAATGACATAGTGACATGTGTGACAATGACATAGTGACATGTGTGACAATGACATAGTGACATGTGTGACAATGACATAGTGACATGTGTGACAATGACATAGTGACATGTGTGACAATGACATAGTGACATGTGTGACAATGACATAGTGACATGTGTGACAATGACATAGTGACATGTGTGACAATGACATAGTGACATGTGTGACAATGACATAGTGACATGTGTGACAATGACATAGTGACATGTGTGACAATGACATAGTGACATGTGTGACAATGACATAGTGACATGTGTGACAATGACATAGTGACATGTGTGACAATGACATAGTGACATGTGTGACAATGACATAGTGACATGTGTGACAATGACATAGTGACATGTGTGACAATGACATAGTGACATGTGTGACAATGACATAGTGACATGTGTGACAATGACATAGTGACATGTGTGACAATGACATAGTGACATGTGTGACAATGACATAGTGACATGTGTGACAATGACATAGTGACATGTGTGACAATGACATAGTGACATGTGTGACAATGACATAGTGACATGTGTGACAATGACATAGTGACATGTGTGACAATGACATAGTGACATGTGTGACAATGACATAGTGACATGTGTGACAATGACATAGTGACATGTGTGACAATGACATAGTGACATGTGTGACAATGACATAGTGACATGTGTGACAATGACATAGTGACATGTGTGACAATGACATAGTGACATGTGTGACAATGACATAGTGACATGTGTGACAATGACATAGTGACATGTGTGACAATGACATAGTGACATGTGTGACAATGACATAGTGACATGTGTGACAATGACATAGTGACATGTGTGACAATGACATAGTGACATGTGTGACAATGACATAGTGACATGTGTGACAATGACATAGTGACATGTGTGACAATGACATAGTGACATGTGTGACAATGACATAGTGACATGTGTGACAATGACATAGTGACATGTGTGACAATGACATAGTGACATGTGTGANACATGTGTATATTGACATGTGTAACCATGATATATTGACATGTGTAAACATGTGTATATTGACATGTGTAACCATGATATATTGACATGTGTAAACATGTGTATATTGACATGTGTAACCATGATATATTGACATGTGTAAACATGTGTATATTGACATGTGTAACCATGATATATTGGCATGTGTAACCATGTATATAATTATATATAAGATTCGGTGACAAACATTAATTAAGAATAAGATTAAAGGGCTGGCACTTAATCAGACTTTGATGAATCGTCTTTCCACCACCACTGCCATGCTACGAGCAAAACAACAACAACACTGCAACCAAATGGCTTAATGTGTGAACGAGGAGTGCGTCTTAAGTGTCAGTGCTCGAACGGATCTCGTGTTGAGAGATTGTTACAGAGTTTGCCCAAGGTGTGGGAGTTTTTCCGATGTGTGGGAGCTGGTCGTTTGAGAATTTTGTTGCCCAATTGTCTGCGAGCAAGTCCTGTGCGTGTGAGTTAGTCATGTGCGTTAATGTTGTTCTGGGTGTGGGTGCTCTGGTCTTGATTACGATGGAGAAGACCCCCACCCCTCTCTTCGTTTCCCAGCAATGTTTACATTCACTTTGATGAGGTGACGAATGTTGAGGTGTCACTGACGTATTCACTGCCCACTGCTATTGACCAAAACCACTATTATATCTGGTTATTGGCACCGCTCACTATGCTGGCCAATCTTTGCACTGCGGTCTCTGTCCCGGTAAACGAGCAAACTATTCGTGAAGCAGCTTCACGTTTGACCTGTTCTGATAGTTTTGTTGTCACAAGTCACACTATTATGTTCTAGAGTGAAACATCTCATTTTACAGGGAATACAAGTTTTAAAATAACAGCGTTATCAATCTGCTTCCCTCAAATGAAATATTTCTTCTGTACGCCGTTTACAATATATTGAAAGTAATGAACGTCTCTGTTAGCCGTTTACAGCAGTGGAAGTGAAAGACGTTTCTGTAAGCCATTTACAATAGTGGAAGTGAAAGACGTTTCTGTAAGCAATTTACAATAGTGGAAGTGAAAGACGTTTCTGTAAGCCATTTACAATAGTGGAAGTGAAAGACGTTTCTGTAGGCCATTTACAATAGTGGAAGTGAAAGACGTTTCTGTAAGCCATTTACAAAAGTGGAAGTGAAAGACGTTTCTGTAAGCCGTTTACAATAGTGGAAGTGAAAGACGTTTCTGTAAGCCATTTACAATAGTGGAAATGAATGACGTTTCTGTACGACGTGCAACAATGTACATACTTTCAGCTGTCAACGACTTCAGATAACAGACACGATTTTGTTATTTAGAACATTGGCTCGCACTCATACATTTCTACAATGAACACCTTTAAGTCATCATAAATGCATACATTTTACAAATACATGTATTTGCATAATACAAATGACTCTTACAATTATCTTGTCAGAGATCACTTTGATTTAATAGCTGATACATTCCTATTTGTGACTCATCTTCTCTCTAACCTTGTGATCTCTCTCACACATGACGGCGTGCTCCCGGCCTCCCACACTATGACCACTTTATTACCTTTCAACAACTGACCACGTGAGTTTTACAAGGAAGCCTCTCCAGCTGGATATTTAGAACCGTTGAATTTGTGATCCTCTAAACTAGTCTAAACCCTACGTCAAGGAATTTGAGATCCGCTGAATTTGTGATATTCCCACACCACTGTCCAGTTGGACCTAATCTAAACAACTTCCAGGCCTCGCCATACATCTTCCCGTAACATCGTTCTCGCATTACTGGACAGTTAGCTGAGATGGGGTTAGTGATAAATCCCAAGGATTAGCAGCTAGAGATGGTAGCCCTGGGGTGTGTGGGCATTTGTCAGGTGGGTCGGGAGCTTATGTTTAGATGTGAGGGAGATGAAATGTTCAGACAGTTGCTGAACCTGGTGACCTACTGGTTCACTTCTGACCTCCAGTCGAAGATATCTTTACCTTTTATCCATCTGTATATCAGAATACCGTTCAACCATTGACTTTTTGGATGGACCCCACTGCCTGTAGCACTGGTCACAGAGGTCTACTGTCTTCTCTCCTAGTGATCTTAGTTTGTACTAGCCCAAATTTCTGTGTCGATTTATTCTATCATTGTCAGCTTGGATGGGCTGCCCTTAATATACAGCAATTTAAAAAAACAACAACTAAAAGCAAAGTTTTTCGTTTAAACCAATAATATTTTTTTTTTAATTTTTTATTTTTTTTATTAACATTTTAATTAACCACCCTCTTTTAAAACGTACATTTCTTTCACCAACTATTTCAGAAAAGCAAAAGAAAATAGTACGCATCAAACGCACTTGCGAAATTGTTTTTAAAAAGAATCTCAATTAGTGCAGTTATCGGGTATTTTATTTCATGAAATTAGGTGTCATCTTATTTCCTTCATCTTCCCATTGAAAACAGAAAAAAAACAACAACAGATATTTGGGGGTTGGGACTGAAAATGGGATGGAATGTGTTGTCATCGGCAATGAGTCTTTGTGCCAAGTTTCAACTCGATAGGTTGACGGGGAGGAGTTTAATTAGCCGTCCAAAGATTTTGCCAGCCAGAAGAAACACGCGAACAATAGCGAATTTAATATAATGGATTTAAAAGGCCAAGAACTAATTATCTAATTCGGACTATTGTCTTTTCTTGTTATTTGCTTAGTATGACTAGCCCAACTTCCCAATTTGCTTACAAAGTCGTGCAGCCTATCTCTTCTGTAGCCAACTGTATTAAACATAGGTCTGCCTGTCTTTAAGGAAATATGTTTTTAAGGGGACTGTACAAATACAAAATAATCTTTAGCATATTCATCCTTCTCTATGTGAGTTTTAAAGCCGTCAACTTCGGAGGACTAAGAGAACGACAAATTCACTTCAGCACATGGAACTTGGGATGACATTGAGAGGTTCGGTAAAATATTGATGGCTCTGACATGTATTTATTTATCTGACATGTGTCGACGACGAGACATGCGTTAAGTACTCTGACCCTTGTTGGTGTTAACTCTGAACCTTGTTGGTGTTAACTCTGACCCTTGTTGGTGTTAACTCTGACCCTTGTTGGTGTTAACTCTGACCCTTGTTGGTGTTAACTCTGACCCTTGTTGGTGTTAGCTCTGACCCTTGTTGGTGTTAACTCTGACCCTTGTTGGTGTTAGCTCTGACCCTTGTTGGTGTTAACTCTGACCCTTGTTGGTGTTAACTCTGACCCTTGTTGGTGTTAACTCTGACCCTTGTTGGTGTTAACTCTGACCCTTGTTGGTGGTTCTGACCCATAGTGATGGCTCTAACACGTGGTGATAACTCTAACCCTTGCATATATCTCCTAGAGCGAAGGCAGAGCAATAATTGTCCTCCCCCCCCCCCCAACCCCAATGGGGCCGCACTGACGAAGGCTTACACCAGCCTAGGAACCAGACACGGCAGTCGCCTTGTGCTTATGTCAACTTGTGATGATAGATGCTCCCCTAACAGTTGCCTTAACGTTATGGAAAAGGGGGGGGGGGGGGGAATTCTTCAAGAGATTGGGCTGAGCAAGGTCAAGGTCATAAAAACAGTTCTCGTCTGATACAGGAGTTTGTTACATGAAATAATAAATACTCCGATAACAAGAATTTCTCGGGTCGTCCTCGAGTTGGAGGATTTATTTGGTTTCGCCCCACAGCAGGATGGCTACATCGTGTAGAATGGCTACATAGCACGATGACACTCGCTGACTGACACAGACGACAGACACATCAACTTCTAAAATAACGCTCAACAAATAAAAATATGCTTTGTTGTTTAAAACTTGATTTTTTTCTTTATTTATATGAATATAGCGTCACTTCGTCCTAAAACAAAATGTGCGTGTTGTCATTAGAAATGACGTGTTGTCTGCAGTGACTGTTGGCGTACGTTCAAGGGAAGTTGAACCCGGGAAAGTGGGGGGGGGGGGGGGGGGTAGGAGGTAGACTAAACGGTCGTTTAAAGTTAAAAACTTAATTATGTGATCTGGCATTTTGAGTTATAGCATCATCATTCGTCCTAAAACAAAATGTGCGTGTTGTCATTAGAAATGACGTGTTGTCTGCAGTGACTGTTGGCGTACGTTCAAGGGAAGTTGAACCCGGGAAAGTGGGGGGGGGGAGAGGTAGGATGTAGACTAAACGGTCGTTTAAAGTTAAAAACTTAATTATGTGATCTGGCATTTTGAGTTATAGCATCATCATCATTTGGTATCCCCCACCAAGAGGGGTCATCCCCTAGCCACCCCCAGGGAAAGCGTGGCTCAGTACTTGGTTCCCACGGCTTCGCGCTTTCTTATCTCCTTGGTTATTTCGTGTGGATGTCTATGGTTGCGGTTCCGTCTCAAGCCATGGGCACACTGGGCACTTGCACGGGGGCCTCACCCCTCTAGGGGGGGCCTAGGGGACCTTCCGCCTGTAGGGGCATTATGCTACAAATATTAAATATTGTTAATGAAAATTGGATTTATTTTTGTCAATTTAATTTGCTTTCAAAATGCAGCGGGAAGACCGTTTCTCCAGTTTTTTTAAAACAAGTTTTTTCATATTCAAATCAATTTATTTTTTTTTAAAATTCTTTATATAATTTCGCTTTTTTTCGCGGTGGCTGACTGGCAAAATCATCGGACGGCTAACTGACTCACTTCCCGTCATCCTAACTGAAACTTAGCACATAAACTTGTTGCCGTTGACAACACCTTCTTTCATATTTTCGTCACCACCCCCAACCCCCTACCCCAAAAATACTTTTATCCTGTTTTTCAAGGGGAAGATCAAATAAAATTCCCGGTAACTGCGCTGAATGAGATTCTTTTTATAATAAAAAATATCGCCAATGCGTTTGGTGCGCAATTAATATTCTCTGACCCATCGCTTTTACACCGCAGATTGACTTCACCAACAATTTTAGGCCAAAAAAAAAATAATAAAAAAACCTCTTAATATATTAGAATATGAATAAAGATCAGGGGCGGAGAAAAAATGTGTGGCTGCGAGCCTTTAGGGGGACAGAGCACTAATGATTCTTATAAAGTGCGTTACTATTATGCATTTTTTGGTCGAATCTGCAGCCCCACCCCACCCCACCGCTGTATATGACATTTTATAAAGGAGATGTATACGAAGAACTCTGTGTTGAAGGGTTGTTTAATGTGGCACTAGTTTTAGACAAACTTTCTGTGATAAATACATGTAGTCAATTGGAAGAAAACATAATCCCACAGCAGATTAATAGAACGAGTTGTGCGCCCCTGTCTATGTGAAGTGCAAGGGATTTCATCGTTTAATTCACTTTAATGTGCCTATCTTCGGGCGATTTTGGCGCCACCTTATTTTGGCGCCAGGGCTGATTATCCCTCCTTTGCACGGTCGTAAGTATAACGTGTGGATCACGAGTCGTACCTCCTAACCCACACAAGCATGTATTGATGTCGGTAACACCAATCAGAAAACACACACAAACACACAAACACAAACACATACACACACACTGGCCTTCGTTCAAGACAATATATATTTTTTTTTAAATTTTCTTTTGTTTCCAATTGTTCCTCAAATGTTTGCCTGTGATTTTTGCACTGTTTACTTTTTGTTATGTCTCACGTCTGATGGGCATCTGCTGGCGAGAGCAGCACTTCCGGTTCGGAGATAATAATTTTAAGGTTTAAATTTCTGAAATATATCAAAAGAAAAGTTGGTTCAAAGATGGAGGCCTATTGCTTTATTTTTTTTAATGTTTACAATGTTCAAGATGTTAAAAATTCTTTTGGAGTTAAAAAAAAAGGGGGGGGGGGTAAAGAGAGGTTAGGTTCGAGTCAGAGCCGGATGTTATTCAGTCCACGTGATTAATCCCAGGGCTCACCAATGGCCTAAAACATGTTCTGGCCACCTGGTGCTTGGACATAAATATGTCGTGGAGACTCGGGCTAGACGCTTCGTTCCTCCACTGTCTGGCTTCCTAAACTCACCACCGGTACCTGGTACCTGGTTTTATGTCTGTTGCTACAGGTCCACCGGTACCTAGTTTTATGTCTGTTGCTACAGTCATAGAGATAAGGCGGGACTCGTCTGACTTGAATTTCAAATATTTCATAGGATCATCCTCTAGGTATATATACGTATATATATATTTGTGACATTTATATATATTATTATATATAACCTTTTCGCTGACGACAAATATTATCAGCTTTCATTTTATTATTTTCCATTTGTTTAATTTTTGCACTTTTTACCCCCCCCCTTTTTTTTTGTTGTTGTTTATTTTGTTTTGAGTTTTTTTGCTTCAAACATTTCTGGGTCTTCTCGCACCCTCTAGAACTGCCTTCGATACCCCTGCCTGATGAATGACCCCTGCACTAAAGGTACAGACGGTCAAAGGTGTTCCTGGTGACAAATTAGCTGGCAGGTCACGTCGACTCCGACCAACAGATAGTGTTCATTGATAAGCGTCTAATCAGGAGATACTGGACATCATAATTAACACAGACCTGTTACATTGTCACCTGTTACACTGTCACCTGTTACACTTATGGCCTTTTGTATACAATATCCTGCTTCTCGTTACACACATCAAGCTGGAAACACATAAGGTATACAACTTAAAATATCAATGCAATATTTTCATATAAGTCAGTGATGTACTTATACATTATACTGGCTATCGCCGCATTTGACTTACAGGCCATCAAAACGAGCATATTTGACTTACAGGCCATCAAAACGAGCACATTTGACTTACAGGCCATCAAAACGAGCACATTTGACTTACAGGCCATCAAAACGAGCACATTTGACTTACAGGCCATCAAAACGAGCACATTTGACTTACAGAGGCTCGTAACGAATGCAGTTGGCTTACAGACTACTGTAAATGACATAGGTGATGTCCCTAATATACAGGAACACAGATACAAAACATTTCAAGTGGAATGCTCCTCCACTTTATATAACATTATTAGCGGCCACTGGCTAATGAACGGTTCTCCAGCCCTGATATCTAAATGAGATTCTTTCTCTGTCTGCTACGCCATCACCAAAACATTGTTCAGTTATAAATGACTTCGTACTAGAGTAGGACCCTAAAACGAGAAGGACGGGATAAGATGTTCTTTCTTCGGATATCAACTCTGGCATCTCTCATCGAGGGCACGATGGGAGATCGTAAGAGTGGCACTGGCGCGTGCCAGAAAATTAAGGGCACGTGAAAACGAAGAGACGATCAGAGACACACAATGATGTGAGGACCATTCCCATGCGTTCGCCAAGCGGAAGTTCTCCGGTCACTGACACTGCAATGCGCCCGCTGGCGCCGCCACAGATTGACGGCCGCTCTGAAGTAGCTACTAAAGCTGTAATCTATATTGCATTAACTGTGAGCGATGAAAAACGAGCCACACTTTGCCAATGTTTATTCTCCAGACATGACCGCTTCCGTATATGATTTGTTCATGAGATACTATCATCGTCTGATTAAAGGACCCCACTCCCACATACACACGTTTTTCCCACCAGCTGAGTTCTTATCCTATTCAAATATTAGCAGCGTTTGTTTCGTTCCCCGGATGTAATGTATTGTTTTTTAAAAACGTCAAAATCCAATCTCCCTAGCTCAGCAGGAATACTGACACAAAGTCTCGTAATGGTCACAGCTTACACAAGTTTATCACTGTTGAAACTTCAAATGATTTCCTCACAATCATGTTTAGACTCAAATCTTGCCTCCCTGCATTAAGTTTCAGCGCCTTTAAGTCTAACATTGTAAGCCTGAGCCTGGCTAATAAAACCCGCCGGTATAAGCGCATCTTTTCTGTTAGCGCCCCTCATTAAATCAGATTTTATGGAGATTTTATTTCAATAATTTTCAATTAACAGGAATTTACATGCCATTATACATTATCAACACCGGCTACTTCTCTGACCACCAATATCAGACTCTGGCTATAGAGTCAGACCTACCTCAGACTCTGGCTATAGAGTCAGACCTACCTCAGATTCTTGCTATAGAGTCAGACCTACCTCAGATTCTTGCTATAGAGTCAGACCTACCTCAGACTCTGGCTATAGAGTCAGACCTACCTCAGACTCTTGCTATAGAGTCAGACCTACGTCAGATTCTTGCTATAGAGTCAGACCTACCTCACTCTTGCTATAGAGTCAGACCTACCTCAGATTCTTGCTATAGAGTCAGACCTACCTCAGACTCTTGCTATAGAGTCAGACCTACGTCAGATTCTTGCTATAGAGTCAGACTTACCTCAGACTCTTGCTATAGAGTCAGACCTACGTCAGATTCTTGCTATTGAGTCAGACCTACCTCAGACTCTTGCTATAGAGCCAGACCCACCTCAGACTCTTGCTATAGAGTCCAGACCTACCTCAGACTCTTGCTATAGAGTCAGACCTACCCCAGACTCTTGCTATAGAATCAGACCTACCTCAGACTCTTGCTAAAACATAGTTGTATGACGTCTTTCCGTGTTTATTTGATGCTGCTAGGAAACCCACGTGAGTAGATTGACGAATCAAAGTCTTATAACGGTGTCTCGCTGTCAAAGTCGTACACTTATTTCTGATAGCACCGACATGCCACTGTTGACCACAAACTTCTCATACAATTATAGCTTAGCTGTCTGAAACCCGTAGTTCTGACTCTTGTTTTTTCTTTCTTTTTTTTAAATTTATACTTTTTTTTAAAAAATAACTTATAATGATTTTCGGCTCCCAAAATATTTCTTAACAGATAAACTTTTATAAAAATGGTTCCTCAAATAAAAAAAAATAAATAAAAAAAAAAAAATAATAATAATAATAATAATAAATCATAATAAATTTAACAAAAGTTATCCGACCACTGGACTAGTTGAAATGATCTCAAATGGTTAGGCTAATTCTAACTTGGTGAGTACATTGTGATTGGTTGGTTTTGTTCTGACTTGATCAGTACATGGTGACTGGTTGGGTTTTCCTGAGTAGATGAGTTCATGCTGACTGGGTGGGTGGGTCCTAACTTAATGATTACATGATGATTGGGTGGGTTTGTCCTGACTTGGATGAGTAGTTTAGTTTGTTGCTGGAAAAAATAAAAAAATTCCAGAAGACGATAAGGAAGTGTAAAGTATGAAAATCCATGAGAAGGGAGATAATATCCCCTGGAAATATCGCAACGGAATGTTCTCCCCCTGAAGTATATGAGCCAGACTGTTGAGTTGATAGGGCGAAGACGGAGGGCCGATAACCCTGTATATTAGTAAGTCTTTTATCACGGTAATCAGCCCTTGTATAACCCACACCCCAGCACGTCCCTTAAATCCTGGGCTCATATCCCACTGCCGGTACCCAGGGAAGAAATTACCTTACCTACGGCTTGGCTTACATGAATAAATTACCTTACCTACGGCTTGGCTTACATGAATAAATTACCTTACCTACGGCTTGGCTTACATGAATAAATTACCTTACCTACGGCTTGGCTTACAGCTTGTATTTTATTGGAGGGCTTTTTTCCCCCACTCCGATCTTACCGTGCGTTTATTCGTGAGATAACCTGTATTTAGCCAATGAATACTTTAGCCGATGGATACTGCTGACATTAACCTGTATTTAGCCAATGGATACTGTTGTCATTGACCTGAATTTAGCCAATGGTGATTCTGTCATCAACCTGTATTTACCCAACGGATCACTAGTGATGTCATCAACCTGTATTTAGCCAACGGGTAGTGATCCATTAACCTGTATTTAGCCAACGGATACTGCTGTCATTAACCTGTATTTGGCTAATTGATACTGCTATAATTAACCTTTATTTAGCCAATTGGTACTGCTGTAATTAACCTGTATTTAGCCAATGGATATTGTGTTATATCTTATCGTTATCGTCTTGATTCAGTAGGCGTGGTGACGATATTTTAATATTGGCATCAATTATACAGCTAAGTGCATTCGAGTCGGGCAGGGAGATTTGTCATGAAGATTTGTCATGAAGATGCATGTTTCACTTCTTCTCTGTAGTCTGTACAGGATGCAAGAATCATCCACCGAGTTGTCGTTTTTCAATTTAGCCATGTCCAGAGCTCTACCCACAACACCCGACACATTTTTTTATATAGTTCAATAAAAAAAATCTTAGGGCCTGTCCACTAATTATGTCTCCTTCCTTGTCAACAACGGTCAGAATTTCAAGGAACCCCTTCCCAAGTATTTATGATGTCAACAATTGTTTATACCCTCCCCTCACAACAAAATAAAAATGAATGAATGAGTATGGATCAGGCGGGGAACAATGAGGAACAATAGGGAACAACGGGGAACAGAACAACAACATTATTACATTTGTTAAAACATCTTAAATGCAGTTTAGTTTTGAAACAACTAGATTCCCTCCCTACAGTCAATTTTATGTAGCATAATTTATTAAAAGAATTGATCTTGTCTAAATATTTTTGTCAGTAGAGTTATTGCTTTTTTTTTCTTCTCTTAACGTTGATAAGACAATTTATTCCTCTTTGCAATAGCGCATGCCAACTCATGAATCTATCATGGTCATATTGTGATTTTTAAGGAACCGGCAGACACCATCTTTGTGTCTAACTATTCAGTGCTTTCCCTTTGCCACTGTGATACTTGCTATCACCTCGATCTGTCCTTTGGCTGAAATTCGATTTCTTAGAATCAAATTTCTTAATCCCACTAAATAGATCATTGGGGCAGTTCTCAATATTTGACTCCCCCCACCACCCCCCGGCCTCCTTATTGTCATCAATTGTCTTACCATCCTCCCCTCCCTCTTTTTTGTTGACGTAATAAAAGGACGGTCTCTTGCTCCACGCAACTCTAATCCAGACTCCTCCTTGCGCTAATCTGTAGAGAGTGGGAGATAATTAGAAAGAAGGAGAGATAATGAGTATCATGGTTACAAACACAATACAGGTTTTTTGTGCAGCGTGGTGCGCATTCCTTCGACGTGCGCCAATACTTTGAGCCCCACCGCCCAACACTCTATACCAACCAGTTTACATCAAATGAAATTGTTTACAAAACATAACACAATGCCATTTCCCGCAACGATTCTACATGAGGTGGACGAGTACCTATCTTATGATCCACGTAGTCGTAGTCTTTCTTCAGTGTCTTCCAAGGTGAAATAGAATCTATCTGGTCGTATTTTCCCCATCGCAGTGCATGTACTTCTTTGTATTCTCCCCCTAATGGTCCTCAAAAGCTGTATTAGTTACTTTTAGTCTCGATCTGAGTTTATCCATCCTCTAAAGGAAGTCAGTATGCTGCCTCACATACAGAGTCATATCTTGGGGACTATTCAACTATTAAATATTGAGTCGTGATAGAGGGGACTGAGAGAGATAGAGAGAGAGAGAGAGAGAGAGAGAGAGAGAGAGAGAGAGAGAGAGAGAGAGAGAGAGAGAGAGAGAGGAGAGATGGGGGGTAAAAATATTTTTTCTTGACTGTCGCATATTTCCTTTGGCTATCTCCGTTTTCTTTTCTCTATTTACCGTTTTAAATCTTCTTCTGACCTTCAAATGACCTTCAAATGACCGGTCGTTCAATTTTAGGATACCAGATAAACATCTGAATTAGATAGATGAACAATAGGATTGGCTAATGACAGATCACTAATGGAAATTAGCGATAGTAGGTAATGGATAACCAACTTAATTTACATGGATGGTCGTTTTTGACTTAATGATGTTGCTGAATTGCTTGTTCAACCGTAATCAAAAACATGAGTCATTTTGTCACAATAAATTGTCACAATAATTTAGATTGATGGTCGTCTTTGACTCAAGGATGTTGCTGACTTGCTTGTTCAACCGTAATGAAAAAAGTGTGTGGTTTTGTCACAATAAATTGTCACAATAATTTAGATTGATGGTCGTCTTTGACAGAAGGATGTTGCTTGTTCAACCGTAATGAAAAACGTGTGTCGTTTTAACAATAAAACGTGTTGCTTTTGTCACATGTGTTGTTATCGCACTGTATAGTTCTTTCTTTTTTTTTTTAAAGTTCTCTAGGAATGGTTGAAATAGACCAGTAGAGACAGTGGTTATTTTGACAAGTGTTGGGTTAAGCATACAAAGTGAGTGGCTGGTCCTCAATTCGTACCGACCCCCGCAAGTGTTGGCCCAGGTGTTGTGTTGGCCACATTTTGTCACGTCTCCGCTGAGTGCGACTTGTCATTGTCCGTTAGTATTTACTGTTTTTCTGGCCAAATTTGCTCGACGGCCGCACGTCACAGATAACACCGAAAATGTGACAGCCCTTTCTCGTGAGGGAATCTTGAACACGTCATTCATTGAAAGTCGACGCGAATTCCCGAGAGGTATCTTCTAATCTATCTTCTGGGTATCTTCTATTCTATCTTCAAGATATTTTCTAATCTATCTTCTAGGTATCTTCTATTCTATCTTCTAGATATCTTCTAATCTATCTTCTAGATATCTTCGAATCTATCTTCTAGATATCTTCTAATCTATATTCTAAATATCTTCGAATCCATCTTCTAGATATCTTCTAATCGATCTTCAAAATATTTTATACATATCTTCTAACATATCTTCTAGATATTTTCTAATCTATGTTCTAGATATATTCTACATATCTTCTAATCTATCTTCTAGATATCTTCTATTCCTTTTTCATGTTGTTTGTTTGTTTGTTTTTTGTAAACAAAAAAGTTTTATTTAAAATGACAAGCCACACTAACCAATACATTGATCGATGTATAGTCGAAGTCGAAAATGGAACAAAACTTGTGTTTGTTTATAATAAAAAAAAAGGTGAATGACGTCATAAAACTAATTTAATTTTTAAAAATATTTATTCTTTAGCTTAAGTGGGTTTTTTTTTTTTTTTTTTTTTTAGCATCTGTGAATTTGTGTTTAACGCCAAAATTTCAATCTTGGAGACAAGGTCATGAGTTGGAATTATAACTAAAATTTTTTTTTTTTTTTTTTATATTTTTTTTTTTTTTTTTTTTTTTTTTTTTTTTTTTTTTTTTTTTTTAGCATCTGTGAATTTGTGTTTAACGCCAAAATTTCAATCTTGGAGACAAGGTCATGAGTTGGAATTATAACTAAACAATCGTTGATTTAATGGCACGTGGATGTGTACCTCTGATAGTCCCATCTGCCCTATCGCGGGCATTCCGTGGTTGCCCCATGCTTGACACCAGTTAGTTTTGGGGAGCAACGGGGGCGCAAGTTGACTACATCAAAACCCGTTTGTGAGAACAATCTGGCCTGGCCTGTTGAAAGGCATGACTTCTAGACCAACATATGGCATTTTTGCGCAATCTTCGACTTCTAGACCATTATATTTATTTCAAACCTCTGATATCTAGACCAGTCTATTATATTTATTTCAAGTCTTTGACTTCTAGACCAATCTATAGCACTTATTTGAAGTCCTTTACTTTAGGAATAATATACTTATTTCCAAGTCTCTGATTTCTAGACCAGACCATTGCATATATTTCAAATCTTTGACTTCTAGAACAATCTAATGTATGTTTTAAAGACATCGAATTCAAACAATCGAACCAAGACATTTTAAATGTTGGCCTGAAATAGGTGTATTGTCGTTTTCATGTATCAAGGTACAGGTTAATCCATAGAAGTTAAATTGATCAAAGTGTTCTACGCGTCTAAGTTGTGTAAACATTTATTAAACAAGCCATGAAAACAAAGTTTTTCCTATAAATCTTGAAAAGCACTTTTTATTATTTTATTTTAATATTGTAATGACCCACCCGCCCGGTTACCGCAGATTTATTTCATCAACTATTTCAGAAAAATAATATTACGCGCAAAACGCACTTGAAATATTTTTGTTAAAAGAATATTATTTAGCGCAGTTATCCTTAATTATTTCATGAAATTGGTGTCATCATATTTCCATCATCTTCCCATTGAAAATAGGAAATACTAGTTGTGGAATTTGGGGTCTGGGGGTAGAGCTGAAAATTAATGAAAATGTTTTTTCATTAGTAAAGAGTCTATATACCAAGTTTCAGCTCGACAGTTCGACGGCAAGTTGGTCAATTAGCCGTCCGAAGATTTTGCTTTAAACACACAAGAGCGAAGTTAATATTATTGATTTTTGTTTAATGTTTACATAAGTAGGTACGTTCTGTATAATGTGGGGAATTTAGTTGTCCTCATCGCTTGGAATAAAATGGATGCTTTGAAAGAATAGCGTCGATGGTGCGTAAGGATGTAATGGATGATGTTAGCTTTGTTTGTGTGGCGAGCATACCTATTGAATGTGTGGCATGATGTTGCACGGCTCAGGTCTGTAGTGAAATGAAATCACGAATCGAAGGCAACCGATCTGATAGTTTGCTCTGTGTTCTTGTATTCCAGAGAGGAATAATTGAGATGAATGGAGACAGATACTATGTGCAACCTGCCAGCAACACGTCCGCCCAGTCCGGGTCTACATCAACATCTTCCGTGTTTTCATCGTCTTCCCTGCACCATAAAACTCACACGGTCACCAAGCTGTCGGCTAGAAATGTTCATGCTTCATCCAATTGTAGTATTAGTGGTGAGTATGTAAAATAATCGTTTCTCAAGTGTGGCATGGTGGAGGTATGGCGTAGTGGAGGTCTAGCGTGGTGGATGTATGGTGTGGTGGAGGTCTAGCGTGTTGGAGGTATGGCGTGGTGGAGGTATGGCATGGTGGAGGTATGGCGTGGTGGAGGTGTGGTGGAGGTGTGGCGTGGTGAAGGTGTGGCGTGGTGGAGGTGTGGCGTGGTGGTAACGTTGACTGAGCCTCGAACCAGATGTATAAAACAAAAAACATGAGCCTTTTCATCACCGTATCCCTTGCCATGTGTTAGGTAGAGATCTTTCAAAGGGTGTTATGAATGATAGAGACTCAGTTGATCTAGAAGTCGACCTCATACGCGTCCAGGTCACCAGCCAATTTTTCAACTTCATTGGGCCGATCTTCAAGCTTTTAAACGTCGTAATCAAGCTATTATAAATAAAGCTATTATAATTAAACTATTATAAATAAAGCTGTTATAAATAAAGCTATTCTAAATAAGCCTTATAATAAAACTATTACAAATAAAGCTGTTGTACATTGTACAGTGGATCCAAAAATATTCAAATATTATGTTGTTTTTTTTTTTAATGGACACCACTAAAGGTAAGGCTGAAAGTAGCTTTGTTCTCGTCTGAATCCAATCGGATCTTTTTTTTTTAAATTTCCAAGTAACTAAGGTTAGATACAATTTGACATCAAATCTACGTTTGTTCTACAGGATTCCAATAAAAATTACCATTCCGAACACAATTCGAATAATAATAAAAATGATCATAAAGGTTTCAGCTGAAACAAACAAAACTAATAAAGCTTAAGAACTTATCACAAAAGATTTCAACTGAAAGATTAACCAATGTAGACTATCTCTTGTTTTTGTCCACAGAAAATTTCAAACATCATCGATTGAAGTCCTTGCAAGAGGAATTAGGTGTTTATAAACGTCTTACATATAGTTCCAAATATGAACAATATAGACATGGGAGGGGAGGTGAGGAGGCCTACCGGTGGAGGAGTACAACAGGAGGTAGGCAGAGGAGGTCGGTGGGTGTGTCGCGGAAGCACACGTTGGAGACCCTGGTGGTTGCAGACGCGAAGATGTACGAGTATCATAAGACGGATGTCCAGCAATACGTGCTCACACTCATGTCTATTGTAAGTGACTTGTCTGTTTGTATATAGAGTCTTAGTATGTTTGCTAGTAAAACATGGGATCACACTCATGTCTATTGTAAGTGACTTGTCTGTGTGTAAAAGAACCTTAGCATAGTAACTAGTAAAACATTGACTCTCTCATGTCTGTTGTAAGTGATTTGTCTGTTTGTGTGTCAAACCTTAGTATTATAACTAGTAAAACATTGGATCATGCTCATGACTTGTCTGCTATAATTCTACAAGCTATGTTATGCAATTAAGAAATTATATTTTAAGCGTCAGATAACTCCTTCATTTTGTTTTATAGCACGTTATCTCCCTGTAAACGTTGGTTTAATTTTACGACTTCGTAGTCTGCACCCGTGACGTAATCTATTTATATATTACTGGTGAGATCTACATTCATTTTAGTGGCACTTCACATTTAATTCAGGTAACTTGATTATGGTTGAACTACTGGTTCACATAATTTACACACGAATTTCTGATGTGCCTTTAACATATACAACCTTTAACATATCCAATATTGATTGCCCTGTTAATTCATCCCTTTGACTTTTATTTCACCTAATGATGTCAAAACAAACATCTAGCAAATTGGCGTCATTTCAAGTTTATCTATGACACAAAAGCGTGTCGCTCTGACACGTAGCGTGTCGTGGAAACATTTCATAGCTCCGTCCAAAAATGAGGGCAACTTTACCACTTTCCAATGTTTCATACTTCGGTTTTGGGTCCATCACCTACCTTACTTCAGTCATTCTTTAAGTGAGTTTTCTCTCTGTGAATACTGTATCCTCTAAGCTCTGGGTGGAACACCTACTCTCTTCTGTCTGGCAGACACCTCCAGTGAACAGTTACCACCTGTATGTGCACTCCAGCGGGAAGGGGCGGGAAGGGTGACGTAGTGTGACCCTGAGTGGGGGTGAGACTTATAGTGGCCGGACGGAAGCGGTTCTATCCGATAGCAGAAGCGTAGATGAAACACTAGACTTAGTGGAGGAATAAGCCGTGAGCAGCCTTGACCTGGGAATACCCACTGAAGTCAACTTATCTTTATATGGACTTGGGAAGTAATTTCAGCGTACTAGCCACCATCTAACACTAACTTCCTTCTGACGCTAGCTACGACCTGACGCCAACTACCAACTGACGCCAACTACTTAATGACGCCAACTACCGAATGACGCCAGCTACCACCTAACGCCTTTTCAGAACCTAAGAAACGACCTCACCTTCTGCCCTAGCGTGAGATGTCGACTTAACATTGGCTGAACACATGTGAACCATTCTTGTTGGTTCAATTGAATTATTTGATTTTAGATGGCGAATAATTTTGCTGGGGAACAATCGCTTCGTTAGAAAACTGTGCATGGAAAATCCTACAATCAGGTTTCTGAGACAATTATTCATCACATCACAACACAAAAAAAAATAAATAAATAAATAAATCCGCATTGAATATATTGATTTCTGTTCTATTTTCACAATCTCCGTTGTTTTGTGTTTACACTTCGGCTCATATCCATGTTTAAAGTGGTCATTCTCATATCCATGTTTAAAGTGGTCATTCTCATATCCATGTTTAAAGTGGTCATTGTATCATTAGTCTAAAAAAAACAACAAAAAATTAGCCTGTATACTGATTTAAAACAACAAACCATTCCTATTGAAACACAATTAAAATAGACTGTCGGTGCTAGACCTATGTATCGTACGATCAAACAGAGGATACTATTGGAGGGACTGCCATGTAAAATAATAATAAATAGGGGAACTAGATATGTTCAGATTAAGGTTTGTAAATAGAAGACGAGACAATTCATGCGCTATTCTCGCCCAGATGCCATCTTCACTTCTGTCTGCCGAGGAAGGCGTCCAGCCAGAACGGCCGCCATATTTGCGTGTCTTCTATCTTCAAGTGTCACGTCTATATTCACCTACAGTGCACACAGATCACACAACAAGTGTCACGTCTATATTCACCTACAGTGCACACAGATCACACAACAAGTGTCACGTCTATAGTCACCTACAGTGCACACAGATCACACAACAAGTGTCATGTCTATAGTCACCTACAGTGCACACAGATCACACAACAAGTGTCACGTCTATATTCACCTACAGTGCACACAGATCACACAACAAGTGTCACGTCTATATTCACCTACAGTGCACACAGATCACACAATGCTAATTACTAACTCTATAATATCTATCACCAACAGAGGCGTTGCAGAGTTCAGTGAAAGATAGTGACTATCATTTATTATTAATACACACTCACGAATAAGCAATTGTAATCACAAATTAGAGAATACTTATCACAATTGTAACCTATTCATTATCTTATCAACTAATTAATGTATTAATTACATGGACTTATACTTATAACAACCGCCATGATTTCATCCTCGATTCTCTTCTCTTCTTTCCTCTCTGATTGGTCCGTCTTCCCAAGTTCCATACTCTATAAATTATAAGCCCTAATTCTCACCTCACTTGACTCCCTTAACTCAACTTATCTCTGTGACATCAAGTCTCTACATTTCTTGTTCCACTACTTATTTATGGCAATAGAGCTCAGCATTTCTTCTTGGACCCGATAGTTGCGCCTTGCACCGTGCACGTTCGTTCACTTGGTGCCCGCACTTTCTCGTCACCATGTGCGTACACACCAACCTCACACCTCTGTTTCGCCTTTACGGTTCCTCTGGCCAAGATTTCATTGATAGAAATTCGGAATGACTTTGCGAATTTTAACGTGGAGCTTGCATTCCTTGTGCTAGTATTGTCACTTAGTTCTTTGTTTGTTTGTTGTTTTTTTTTTAAACCGTTTAATACTTACTTGTACGTGTCAAATTGTGATGTTATTATTTTTTTAATATATATTGTATTATTATTGACGGAAGCGTGCAGAGATGATGTGGAACAAATGATTGCCACACTTTAACTTCCATTGGTAAATTTTTTTTTTACAGATATTAAAATGTCCCCATGCTTCTTTACCACCCCCGCCCTTCCCCCGTCCCATTAAAAAAAAATAATAATGAATGACATATTACTAATAAATGATTCCTTAATTGGGCCTCAGCTGGCTGCCGTTTAGATTTGACTTGTGTCACGTGATACACCCTCCAGACCGTCAGACAGAAGGCGGGTGGTTGAGGCACGGGTGGTGTATGACTTAATCATTGGGCAAAGCCAGGACGGTCACTGAAGCCGAGGATCTGTCATGCTGTGAGACATTGGCTGGCAAGTTGAGGACGGCATTCACTTGAACACGATTCCTAATGTAACCCATTGTAACAATAACTGTAACATTGCTGACATTTTTTAAAAGAAAGGGGTGTGGGGGGGTGGGGTAAGGCATCTGGTAAAGACCAAATGAAGATTTCAGATATTACCTGTACCTCCAAACACGTGCCTACAATAGCTTTTTTTTTTTTTTTTTTTTTTATTGATATGTAAATACTATAAATATTCTTGCCCCCCCCCCCCCCCCCCCATTTTTTTTTTTTTTTTTTTTTCTCTTTTGTTAATTTTTTGAAATTTCCTGTCCCTCCCCCCCCCCCCCCCTTTTTCTTTGCTGAACTAGTTCATTTAGAATTAACCTTAGAAATGTTTTCAATATCAGAAATGGACTCTTAAGCCTACGTCACTCCATGTCTCATTGTTCTCTGTGGTGATTTCGTTTGTACTAGACATTTGGACAACATTGTGACTAGAGATTAAGACATTATCAATCATTCATCTAATGCAACAGGGCCGAGTGGGAACAGGGCCGAGAGGGAACAGGGGAACAGGGCCGAGAGGGAACAGGGCCGCACTCCAGTATAAACTGTTCCGCGAGATACGTGATGAACAGTACGGTACCTGCGACAATCTATTTTAGCGTCTTTAGTAGTTCGGTACTGAGAGTATAGGACATATTTCATTGTTAAGGAAGCAAATCTACAGCTGACCAGACAACTGTACAAACAAGCTTGACCACTTAATTTGTTCGTTTCTCGCGTGTGGACCGGTCAGTTTCAGACCCCACTCTTCTGACTGAGTTCAAGAGGACCTTTAGTGTTCTCAGCAAGCCCCACAGTTCACAGAGTCCAAACTCACAAATATGGTAGACTTGCGGCTGTTAGCCAGGGCTAACTAAGAACCATAACTCATTATGATGTATCTCACCTGGTGTTACACCCCCCCCCCCCAAACCTCTACCGTTTGGACTATGACTTCCTAGAAAGAGAAGTCGTTAATCAGAGTCGGTGTTGAGACTTGTGAAGTCGGAAGTCATAGACCAAGAAAAGCCCCACAGTTCACAGAGTCCAAACTCACAAATATGGTAGACTTGCGGCTGTTAGCCAGGGCTAACTAAGAACCATAACTCATTATGATGTATCTCACCTGGTGTTACACCCCCCCCCCCAAACCTCTACCGTTTGGACTATGACTTCCTAGAAAGAGAAGTCGTTAATCAGAGTCGGTGTTGAGACTTGTGAAGTCGGAAGTCATAGACCAAGAGAGGAATAAAAGACAAATATGTCTATTCTACTTGTAATATCGACAAAAATATGTGTATTGATTTGATGGTTCGATGTTTCATCATCTGTCTATTGATTTGATGGTTCGATGTTTCACCATCTGTCTATTGATTTGATGGTTCGATGTTTCACCATCTGTCTATTGATTTGATGGTTCGATGTTTCACCATCTGTCTATTGATTTGATGGTTCGATGTTTCATCATCTGTCTGTTGATTTGATGGTTCGATGTTTCACCATCTGTCTATTGATTTGATGGTTCGATGTTTCACCATCTGTCTATTGATTTGATGGTTCGATGTTTCACATCCGTCTATTGATTTGATGGTTCGATGTTTCACCATCTGTCTATTGATTTGATGGTTCGATGTTTCACCACCTGTCTATTGATTTGATGGTTCGATGTTTCACCATCTGTATATTGATTTGATGGTTCGATGTTTCACATCCGTCTATTGATTTGATGGTTCGATGTTTCACCATCTGTCTATTGATTTGATGGTTCGATGTTTCATCATCTGTCTATTGATTTGATGGTTCGATGTTTCATCATCCGTCTATTGATTTGATGGTTCGAAGTTTCACATCCGTCTATTGATTTGATGGTTCGATGTTTCACCATCTGTCTATTGATTTGAGCGTTCGATGTTTCACATCCGTCTATTGATTTGATGGTTCGATGTTTCACATCCGTCTATTGATTTGATGGTTCGATGTTTCACCATTTGTCTATTGATTTGATGGTTCGATGTTTCATCATCTGTCTATTGATTTGATGGTTCGATGTTTCACCATCTGTCTATTGATTTGATGGTTGATGTTTCACATCCGTCTATTGATTTGATGGTTCGATGTTTCATCATCTGTCTATTGATTTGGTGGTTCGATGTTTTACCATCTGTCTATTGGTTTGATGGTTCGATGTTTTAAAATCTTTCTATTGATTTGATGGTTCGATGTTTTAAAATCTTTCTATTGATTTGATGGTTCGATGTTTTAAAATCTTTCTATTGATTTGATGGTTCGATGTTTTAAAATCTTTCTATTGATTTGATGGCTCGATGTTGTAAAATCTTTCTATGGATTTGATGGTTCGATGTTTTAAAATCTTTCTATTGATTTGATGGTTCGATGTTTTAAAATCTTTCTATTGATTTGATGGTTCGATGTTTTAAAATCTTTCTATTGATTTGATCCTTCAGTTTTGTACAATCCGTCTGAGAACTGTGAACGACTATTACTTGGACCTTATGACGTACGTTTGATTCGACTCCTCAGTACAGTTTGTAACAAGACAATCCTCCCGTCCGACAGTTCCCGTCCCACAGTTCCCGTCCGACAGTTCCCGTCCGACAGTTCCCTTCCGACAGTTCCCTTCCGACAGTTTCCGTCCCACCGTTCCAGTGCATATCTTGATGCCTGTCACGTCTGCTGTATCCACTGATCCATCCATCTCGTTGGATTAGTACAAATGTGAAGTCATTTGTTCTATCCCGATATTTACACCCTGTGTCTGACGGGACTTGGACTTACTTACGGGGACTGGGAAAACCAGGCAAGATTTGGGTCACCTACCTAGTCTCCGGGATGGTACTGATGTATGGCTGCCGTGGGATGATATGAAATGACCTGTCACGTGGACTACCGCCGGATATTTACGATTATTTTTCTTCACTATTTACGTCCGTGGGAAAGTCCTTTTTAAGATGGCGACAACTTAAACAAACGTGTGTAAATAGTAAGTGTAAATAGTAAGTGTAAATAGTGAGTAAGTGTAAATAGTAATTGTAAATAGTGAGTAAGTGTAAATAGTGAGTAAGTGTAAATAGTAAGTGTAAATAATGAGTAAGTGTAAATAGTGAGTAAGTGTAAATAGTGAGTAAGTGTAAATAGTGAGTAAGTGTTAATAGTGAGTAAGGGTAAATAGTGAGTAAGTGTAAATAGTAAGTGTAAATAGTGAGTAAGTGTAAATAGTAAGTGTAAACAGTGGGTAAGTATAAATAGTGAGTAAGTGTAAATAGTGAGTAAGTGTAAATAGTGAGTAAGTGTAAATAGTGAGTAAGTGTAAATAGTGAGTAAGTGTAAATAGTTAGTAAGTGTAAATAGAAAGTAGGTTAAATATGGAGCAGATGTCATACGGTACGCTGTAAATAGATATGTATATAATGTAAATAGAGAGTAAATATAAATAGAGAGCATAAATGGGTATGGTGTAAAGGGGGGAATGGGTGCAAATAAAGTACAGTTGTAAATCGAGACTTGATTTTGCGTAAATCAGGGAGCATGTATTATAAGGGAAATGGAATAGCTATTTGTAATGCACGCGTGGATGAGTTCAATATTTTCATCACTGACTTTTAAATGCCGGGGGAAACAAACAGCAAAGCAACTCCCTTAGACTAAACTTCCTCCCAGATATTGTAAATATTTATGTAGTTTCCTTCTCAAATTAATAGTGTTTTGATTATGTTCTACTCCTCCACATCATAACATAACCCCCCTCCCCCCTCCCCAACCGCCCACACCTCACATGTCACGCCTGGAGAATGTCACTACGGCTTTGTCGCGTGTTGGTGACGTCATTGTTCAAAGATGACGTCTCCCACCAATTAAGCAATCACCGGCCAGTGTCTGAAAATCTCCAGCGGCCCTCGGGGCCAAATGTCAATTAAAACCAGCGTCTCTTGTCCTGGTTTCTGAATGTCAGCTATAATCAGCTCCCCCTCCTCCCCACCCCCACCCCCCACGACGTTATGACCTGGTCTGAACATTAATCTTCTTGTCCAGTTGTTATTTAACCCCAGTGTCATGTTTACTAAGTAGCGCCCCCCCCCCCCACCCCCCTNCGCCCCCCCCCCCCACCTCGCTCACTCCCCAACTGTCTCCTCTTTTCTAAATCTAGGAACCAAGCTGCTGGTTACAATGTATTACCGAGAAGATCTGATTGGTGTCACTGTGGTTAGATGGGGTCGTTGCCGGGGGATGGAAAGGATTTAGGGGGGTCATGGGTGAGACATGTAAAGGGGTCATATTGATTCATTCATGCAAGGAGTTCCTGTTCTTTTAGCTTTGTAAGTGGGTCATTTTGATTGAGAAATACAAGGGGGTCATTTTGATTGAGAAATACAAGGGGGTCATTTTGATTGAGAAATACAAGGGGGTCATTTTGATTGAGAAATACAAGGGGGTCATTTTGAATGTAACATATCAAGTTGAGATGAAATTGTGACGTATCAGGTTGAGATGAAATTGTGACATTTCAGGTTGAGATGAAATTGTGACATATCAGGTTGAGATGATCTTCCTTTGGCCTGTCGGGTCTCAGTGACACTTACTCGCTTGAAAGAAATCATTGGAAATTAAAGCCATGTGATGCAGAACGTCTTCCAGAAACATCGTGTTGATTTTTCCCTGCGGTTCAGGCGGGACATAACTTACCATTTCCATGTGACAACGAGTTGTCTACACATGCTCTCACTTAATTCCGAAATTACACTTGGTTTCCATGTGGGCTGAGATGGGCGCAGACATGTGGGCTGAGATGGAGGCTGACATGGAGGCTGTCATGGAGGCTGACATGGGGACTGACATGGGAGCTGACATGAGGGCTGAGATGGGACGTTGCTTTTCAGTGAATTCGAAGTTTATTTTTATTGGGTTTTTTTTTACACTATCCACACACTAGCATGGCAGATGGCAAATATTGCTCTTAAGTCCACAGATTTTGACCTGGTCGCACCAGATGTCTGTTAAAATGTCATTCTGTGTCTGGCTCCGCTATAACACGTGTCTAACATGGCTGAATGTGACGCTATACGAGTGGGGCAAAGCAATGCCTCGTGTGTGTGGGGGGGGGGTAAATTATTTTTTTTTAGAACGTTTAAAGTTTTATAACATTATATTTAACTCATTCATGATGTAAAATATCTACTTGGCTGTTACTCTGTTGCATGCAACACTGCACTCTGTTGCATGCAGCACAGCACTTATGACTTGAGCATTGTTGTAACGGTGGGAATTGTCATTAACATTCATTGGAATGCTGGATTGAATTACTGCTGACATTTTCTGTGGTATTGCTCCAGACCGTGGTGTTAAATTTTTTTTGTTGAAATTTACATTACAATTTTTCGCTGAAATTTGTTTAAGAAATGACATTGTAAGAAAACACCTGGAGTTAAACAAACGTATTCCATTGTTCCGCCTGATCATGACATCTGCTGTCTTTGTGATCATGACATCTGCTGTCTTTGTGATCATGACATCTGCTGTCTTTGTGATCATGACATCTGCTGTCTTTGTGATCATGACATCTGCTGTCTTTGTGATCATGACATCTGCTGTCTTTGTGATCATGACATCTGCTGTCTTTGTGATCATGACATCTGCTGTCTTTGTGATCATGACATCTGCTGTCTTNCCCCCCCGCCCCCACCCCCCCCCCCTTTCACCATCCCACGCGCACCCATTCCCCCCCCCCCTCCTATTGATACCCGTACATTCCTGAGATTCCCACGTCACTGGTAATTACCCCCAAGACACCAGCTCACTAACACGTCCGTCTTTATGTGGCTCATTAAACCCCACCAGGGTCCGTAACACAGGTAGGATCACAGACGACCAGGTATTTGGTATACCGACTGGCCCCCCTAACTTGACCTTGTATCTGAAAATAATCCTGAATCCTAACGTGACATTATGTGCTAACATGATATTATATCCTAACATGTCATTATGTCCTAACATGTGACCTTATATCCTAACAAGACATATATCCTAACATGGCATTTTATTCTAAGTACGTATCTATGATTGTATGTGTATGTCACGTGTCGACATTGAATCGCATACATAATTCAAATATTAAACAGGCGCGAGCCATAAGAGTCTTCACAACCTACATTTTACCTCTACATTAAGGTCCTTTGTTTTTACAATGAAAGTGGTGGATGTAGATGAAAACAGCTTCCAGTTCTCAGGCTTAACTTTGTTTTGTTTTTTGGTTTTTGTTCAATCAAACATATTTACCCCCTTCGTAAAGAGTTAGTAGAGGTCGAATTATATTTAGTACCGAGTGGGTTAATCGTAGCAGCAGCCACTCAACAGAAATCTGTAGTTAATGACGTCAGTAACACTTAACCTTCATGAACTCACTGATGTTAACGTCCACATTATTCCAAGTTAACCTCTGGAAACTCAAATGCTGCAACAAGTATCAGCTAATGTGCCTCTCTTGGATCACTTTTGCTTATAGAGTTCACATCTCTACAGCGATCGAAGGTGCGAACAAGCAGCGTTGTAAGACGACCACGGTTTAGAGCAGGGTGAACACGAGTTAGATTTAGGTGACCGCGACTTTGAGTAAGGTGACTACATATTAGAGTAAGGGGGCCATGGGGTTGGGTAAGATTTCTTACCCTTCGGTGCTCGCACTGAACCCCCCCCCCCCCAACCAAGGTGTGCGATTTGGCATTTCACTTGAGTACGATGCTAAGTGATTATAGACTCAGTGACCCCATTATCTTTGCAGTGATCAAAATCTTGATGATTCTTTGTTCATGTCGTAATGAAAATCTTGCTCAATGGAATAAGGAACACGTTTATTTCTTAGCTCTACAGTTCTCTTAGTAAGTCATTTTTTTTAAAAGCATAGCTTATTTTCAAATGCATTGTGACTTCGTCACTTTGTTCGGGTTGGGAGATTCAGTGGGAGCAACCTCTATGTCAGCGGCTCTGAACCTGCGGGTACGACCTCTTTGGGGGTCGAACGACCCTTACGTGGGGGTCGCCTAAGACCATCGGAAAACACATATTTATGAAGTAGGAACTAAAATAATTTTATTTTTGGGGGTCACCACAACAAGAGGAACTGTATTAAAGGTTCACGGCATTAGGAAGGCTGAGAACCACTGCAGCCCGAGGTAACGTGGGGGTGGGGTGGGGGATGTAAAACAGAAACACAATCGCTAAGAATTTCGTTATGACGTTTTGAGCCAACATTTCATCCGAGACGAGGAGGCGCGAGGGCTGCTGGTGAAATGCAGACTGCACGAGTGATGCAGGAGTAATGAACTCTCGAAACGAAAAAGGATAATACCCTCACCCTTATCAAGTACATAACTTTCTTCTTGTTGGGAGTAAACTTTAGATACTAAAGAAAAAACTGTTAGGAAATTAAAGTTGAAGATGTCCGGTTGAGGTTATCAGGGCGACGATGTCTGGACAAAGATGTCTGGACAGGGATCCCTAGACGAAGATGTCTGGACGAAGATGTCAGGAAGAAGATGTGCGGTTAAGAATTTCCGGTTTAGGATGTCAGGACGAAGATGTCAGATTGAAGTTGTGAACAAGATGCCCAGTTAAGGATGTTAGTTCGAAGATAAAGATGTCAGGTTGAGGATTTCACTATGAAGATGTCAGGTTGAGGATTTCACTATGAAGATGTCGGGTTTAAGACGACAGTACGAGATTTCTGGTTAAAGATGTCTAGTTGAAGTTGTAAGAACAAAGATGTCTAGTTGAAGTTGTAAGGACAAAGATGTCTGTTGAAATTGTAAGGACAAAGATGTCAGTTGAAGTTGTAAGGACAAATATGTCAGTTGAAGTTGTAAGGACAAAGATGTCAGTTGAAGATGTAAGGACAAAGATGTCTGTTGAAGTTGTAAGGACAAAGATGTCAGTTGAAGTTGTAAGGACAAAGATGTCAGTTGAAGTTGTAAATACAAAGATTTCAGTTGAAGATGTAAGGACAAAGATGTCAGTTGAAGTTGTAAGGACAAAGATGTCAGTTGAAGTTGTAAGGACAAAGATTTCAGTTGAAGATGTAAGGACAAAGATGTCAGTTGAAGTTGTAAGGACAAAGATGTCAGTTGAAGTTGTAAGGACAAAGATGTCAGTTGAAGTTGTAAGGACAAAGATGTCAGCTGAAGTTGTAAGGACAAAGATGTCAGTTGAAGTTGTAAGGACAAAGATGTCAGTTGAAGTTGTTAGGACAAAGATGTCAGTTGAAGATGTGGGATTGCAGTCAGATCTAAGATGTCGGGTTCAAGGCAGTTAAAAAATGCTGGATTGAAGATATCGTGTTGGCAATATACGGTAAAATCATTCAGTCATGACTGTTCCTTAAAATCGTGGATCTAAACTGGATTAAAGCCCGGAGATATTGGATGGATTTCTCTTGGATACGATTTTGAGTTGGTGCAATACTTGAGTTGATCATGGATGGCATGAGAGTGTAGCATGCCGGGACACAAAACAAAGAAAAAAATTGGGAAATCCACCTTTGAATAAAAGATATGTAATGTAACCATCGATGATCTACCCGCGATAGCTCTATAATTAACCCAGTCAGAATCTGTGTCAGAGGCAGAGTTGAACCCAACGATAAGAGTCACCTGCCAACGTACGGATGCACTGGGCAACATTCCAGCATCAGATGTGCATCCATTTTATAAAAAAAAAACGTGGTTGGCTGATGCATCTATATACTCAACCCTGTCACGCATGTTAGAACTCGTGGTTGGCTGATGCATCTATATATCAATCCTGTCACGCATGTTAGAACCCGTGGTTGGCTGATGCATCTATATACTCAACCCTGTCATGTATGTCATAACCCCTTGGTTGGCTGATGCATCTACATACTCAACCCTGTCATGTATGTCATAACCCGTGGTTGGCTGATGCATCTACATACTCAACCCTGTCATGTATATCACAACCCGTGGTTGGCCCATGAGATAAAAGATAGTCCCATTCCGATATTTCAGGAATGAAATTAAATCTATATAGTTTGAGGTAGGAAAAATGTTGTGGCAGGTTTATGATCAATATTTATGTGGGGCTAGTTTGAGGTAGGAAAAATTTTGTGGCAGGTTTATGATCAATATTTATGTGGGACTAGTTTGAGGTAGGAAAAATGTTGTGGCAGGTTTATGATCAATATTTATGTGGGACTAGTTTGAGGTAGGAAGTACCAAAACAAAGAGTTAAGCACCTGGACAGTCTGCTATAATTAAGTTACTAAAGCACGGGTTCCCAAGACATGCGACTTGACCTCAAATTGGGATGGCCTTTGATCATCGTTGATGTAAATATAGTCGACAGCTGAAAACAATGGAAAACCAGTGCACTGGCGTTACCGAGCTTAATAATCTAGCGCAATAAACCAGATTTTACAGGTCCTGGCTTATAGCTTGGGCGTGGGGGGGGGGGGCGTGTTCAGCTTTTTTGCCGCCGCCCCCCCCCCCCACGAAAAAAAAACTCTCCAGGCGGCAGAAAATGCGACCCCTCAAGATAACAAAAGTGCCGCCTGGGGCTGACCGCCCCCCCCAAATTGGGATGGCCTTTGATCATCGTTGATGAAAATAAAGTCGAAAGCTGAAAACAATGGAAAACCAGTGCACTGGCGTTACCGAGCTTAAAAATCTAGCGCAAAAAACCAGATTTTACAGGTCCTGGCTTATAGCTTGGGCGTGGGGGGGGGGGGCGTGTTCAGCTTTTTTGCCGCCGCCCCCCCCCTCCACGAAAAAAAAACTCTCCAGGCGGCAGAAAATGCGACCCCTCAAGATAACAAAAGTGCCGCCTGGGGCTGACCGCCCCCTCCGTACCACCTTTCCTACGTCACTGATGACAAGCTGTGATAATGTGTGACAATCTGTAACCGTATGTGACAATTTGTGTCATTGTGTGACAATCTGTGACATTTTAATAAAAAAAATCGTATAATAAAGTGTGTAACCCTGGATGGAAGGATTTCCAGAGAAATGTTCCTATAATAAAAATGGTCGGGTCTTCTGGCGGAATTTTTCTGGGGTACAAAAGTATAAGTTTTGTCTGATTTAGTTTTGCTGACAGATTTTTAAATGATTTAGTAAATGATTACTAAAAGATTCAATTTCACCCAGTGGCGTAGCCGGTTAGTGCCGCCTAGTGGCGTAGCTAGGGTTAGTGCCGCCCAAGGAGGGCCAAGAGTTTTTTTCCTCCCTGCCCTCACAAAAAGCTTCTACTGTTAACGAATTTCACTAAATAGTAAAAAAAATAAAAAATGCTTCCCTTAGTGGATCGCACCTTCCGCCCGCCATTCCTTCATTTGTGACCACCGCCCGCGGTCACCAGGAAAAGATGTCACCATTCCTTCATTTGTGACCACCGCCCAATAAAAGATGTATGTTTACCTCTGTATGGAGGGGCGGATCGATCTATGGTGGGTGGTGTGACCGAACCATGTGCCCTCTCAGAAAGCAACAAATTATTTTAAAATTTAACATTGCGGGTTGCCGTGTGTGGAGATATCGTACCTTCTGGTATAATTCCCGGTGCCATCTCTTACTGTACGTATTCACCTGTACAAAATGGGGGATGGATGTATGCAACGTCATAGAAACAGTCATGGCCAAGTCGTGTGTTTATTTATCGTTTAACAAAATTTAAGGCAAGCTGAGGAGATACGCAGAAAGATAGAAGGTGTTGATGAGGCAGATATCAACACAACTTGTCAACCGGGTTTTCTGCTAGTCATTTGGCGTCACTTATAAATTAAGGAGTATAGGATCCCACACATTATTGACCACAGTGGTAATATCACACATTATTGACCACAGTGGTAATATCACACATTATTGACCACAGTGGTAATATCACACATTATTGACCACAGTGGTAATATCACACATTATTGACCACAGTGGTAATATCACACATTATTGACCACAGTGGTAATATCACACATTATTGACCACAGTGGTAATATCACACATTATTGACCACAGTGGTAATATCACACATTATTGATCACAGTGGTAATATAATAATAATAATAATAATAATAAAGTTCATTTCAAAAACACGCTTCATCCCAAAAGGTTCGAAGCGCGGTACAAAGTGAACAAAAGACAAATCTATAATTTACCACATTTAAAACAAACGCAACACTACAAAAACTAATTACAAGCATACAATGTCAAAGTCTTTCTAGCCATTTCAACCCTGAACAACACAGCCATTATGCATTAACTGGAAAATAAGGTAGACAATCATCCCAGAAGGTATTTGCGAAATAGATGTGTTGTTGATCACAGTGGTAATATCACACGTTATTGATCACAGTGGTGATATCACACACTATAGATCACAGTGGTAATATCACACACTATTGATCACAGTGGTAATATCACACGTTATTGACACGGGGGTAATATCACACACTATTGATCACAGTGGTAATATCACACATTATTGATCACAGTGGTAATATCACACACTATTGATCACAGTGGTAATATCACACACTATTGATCACAGTGGTAATATCACACACTATTGATCACAGTGGTAATACCCTCAACTTTATTTAAAGGTTTACAATCCCCTTAATCGAGGATAGTGTCATTAGAAAGAGGCTGATGTTTTATGTCCAGATAGAGAATAGTGTCATATGTCCAGATAGAGAATAGTGTCATATGTCCAGATAGAGAATGTTGTCATTAGAAAGGGGTTGATGTTTTATGTCCAGATACAGACGTGTCATATGTCCAGATAGAGAATGTTGTCATTAGAAAGAGGTTGATGTTTTATGTCCAGATACAGACGTGTCATATGTCCAGATAGAGAATGGTGTCATTAGAAAGAGGTTGATGTTTTATGTCCAGATACAGACGTGTCATATGTCCAGATAAATAATGGTGTCATATGTCCAGATAGAGAATGTTGTCATTAGAAAGAGGTTGATGTTTTATGTCCAGATACAGAAGTGTCATATGTCCAGATAGAGAATAGTGTCATATGTCCAGATAGAGAATAGTGTCATATGTCCAGATAGAGAAAAGTGTCATATGTCCAGATAGAGAATGTTGTCATTAGAAAGAGGTTGATGTTTTATGTCCAGATACAGACGTGTCATATGTCCAGATAGAGAATGTTGTCATTAGAAAGGGGTTGATGTTTTATGTCCAGATACAGACGTGTCATATGTCCAGATAGAGAATAGTGTCATATGTCCAGATAGAGAATGTTGTCATTAGAAAGAGGTTGATGTTTTATGTCCAGATACAGACGTGTCATATGTCCAGATAGAGAATAGTGTCATATGTCCAGATAGAGAATAGTATCATATGTCCAGATATAGAAAAGTGTCACATGTGCAGATAGAGAACAATGTCATTTGTCCAGGCAGAGAATGGTATCATATCTCTACATATGTAATTTTGTCATATGTCCCGATAAAGGATGGCGTCATACATCCAGATAACGGATGGTGTCATGTGCTGGTGTCATATGTCCATTTCTTTTATTTAGTCTTGTATTACTCTTGGCCTTAAATTCCGTCATGAGTCAATGTAATCTGGTTGTAACAAGTGGAGATCGCATGACATTGATGATTGAAGGGATGCTGGGTGGGTGGGTGCTGGGTTGTGGGTGGTGGGTGGATGGGTGGTGGGGGGTGGATGCTGGGTGGGTGGTGCAGGCTGAGATTTCAAGAGAAGGAGAGAGTGACTCACATGAGCTGAGAGTATAATCTGTGGAAACTCGTGTGTTTAGAGGCCTCGTTTGTCATGTCATCCTTTTATAGATTTAGCACGTAATCTCCTGGATTATCTCTACTTTGTTCTTTTGTATACTTGCTTCTTCTGTGCAAAGAACCCACGTACGCGCGCACACACACGTGCGGACAGAGAGAGAGAGAGAGAGAGAGATTTTTGTAGTCTGATTTAAAGCTGATTTTTTGCATTTAACCAGCTTTTCAAATGGTCTTTCTCTGCCTTAGCCTCCTTCACCGAATTACTCAACAAAACACACAAACACACACACAAAAACCCCACCAAAAAAAAAAAAAAAAAAAAAAAAACACTTTCAAATAATGAAACAATTTTACTGCATTCGCAGACCTGTTTACACCCACACTGTCGCCGTAGTAACTACGCTTTTAAGCCTAAGACTACGACGAGTCTTGAAGAAAAAAAGTTCGGTTTTGGGAGTTTTTTCGTTTGTTGATTTAATTTTTTTCTTTCAAATAATAAATTTTTGTGTTAACACCGTAAGCAATCCAATAAGAACAACAGTGATTGGCCTTTGCGGTCTCGATCTCAATGAACCAATCAGATTATTTTTCTTTTAGAGCATTGATTTAAAACTTAACTGCCAGTGTGCTTGCCTAAGTCGTTTCTCATCCTTTTAAGAAACAAATCGGATGACCATATCCTGCATATCTATTTGTGTTAGGTTACGTAAGCAGTTGAGTGGATTTCCTTACACAACGGGTATTCTGAAGGCAAACCAGCGCCCGGGGCCCCCCCTTCCCCCCCCCCCCCAACTCGCTCATTGACCAAACTACTTTTTGAGAGCTGAAAACTACTCTGACACTAACCCAGGAGTTAACAGGTCCGCATTCGTTGAAATCTTTCTATAATTTGAGGTCCCAATGACCAATACCAGAGAATGAAATATGATGCAATGGTTTTTAAAAGGTTCCAAATGTCTCTTTTGTTTAAAAATGTCGGTTCCTTGGCTTATCAAAGACTTCAAATGACAACACCGGATACGCGGGAATGGAATCCATATTTGACCAAATGCGTCTCAATTGTTTTTCACACATTTCTTTTCAGGTAAAAAGTATTTATCAGAACCCATCTATACGAAATTTTATCAACGTAGTTGTGGTCAAACTCGTCATATTTGAAACATCTTGGGTAAGTAGCTTGTTTGTCTCACTCGGTAACACCATTGTTTATCTCCCTTTAGGTAAGCCGATGTTGTCTCCCCCCCTTTCCCCCCCTCCCCCCCCCCCAAACCGTCATTTGTTTGTCTCCTTCTAGTAAGCTCGGTGTTTGTCTCCTCTTGGATTTGCCGGCATACCTTTGAACAAATCAGTTCTGCTTGTTTCTAAATGTTGCTCCGCTTATCTCGTCCTTGGCGAGTGGTCTCCCTTAGTCTTGTGGGAAGAGCTCCGATCCGAGAAAGTTCATTATAAACATTTACGGAAAATTAAGAGATAAGGACGTCATTCGGCTGTCTGTTTTTATCCGCAACGGAAAGAATGGCTTTAGGGACATCATGTAAAGATATCTTGAGAAAGAATCACGTGACAGCCCAATAAAGAGTCCATGATCTGCGACATTATGCTAGCTATTTCTTTAATCCAACGCCGCACCTAAACGCGACCCTGAACTTAAAGGTGGGCCTGAACCTAAAGGTGGCCCTGAACCTAAAGGTGGCCCTGAACCTAAAGGTGGCCCCAAACCTAAAGACGGCCCTGAACATAAAAGTGGTCCTGAACCTAAAGGTAGCCCCAAGGCCAGCACTAGACATTTTTAGGTTGGGTGAAAATAGGCAATGGTCGCCCTCTGGATAATTATGGGAAGAGTTCAGGAAAAATTTGTTTTTAATTTTACAATTTTTAAAAAATCACGCATCCTACCCGCCTTGAGCCAGCCCTGGGTGGCCCTGAACCTAAAGGTGGCCCTGAACATAAAGGTGGCCCTGAACCTAAAGGTGGCCCTGAACATAAAGGTGGCCCTGAACATAAAGGTGGCCCTGAACATAAAGGTGGCCCTGAACATAAAGGTGGCCCTGAACATAAAGGTGGCCCTGAACATAAAGGTGGCCCTGAACATAAAAGTGGCCCTGAACATAAAAATGCCCTGAACCTAAAGGTGGCTCTGAACATAAAAATGCACTGAACCTAAAGGTGGCTCTGAACATGAAGGTGGCCCTGAACCTAAAGATGGCCTTGAACCTAAAGATGGCCTTGAACCTAAAGGTGGCCCTGAACCTAAAGGTGGCCCTGAACCTAAAGGTGGCCCTGAACCTAAAGGTGGCCCTGAACCTAAAGGTGGCCCTGAACCTAAAGGTGGCCCTGAACCTAAAGGTGGCCCTGAACCTAAAGGTGGCCCTGAACCTAAAGGTGGCCCTGAACCTAAAGGTGGCCCTGAACCTAAAGGTGGCCCTGAACCTAAAGGTGGCCCTGAACCTAAAGGTGGCCCTGAACCTAAAGGTGGCCCTGAACCTAAAGGTGGCCCTGAACCTAAAGGTGGCCCTGAACCTAAAGGTGGCCCTGAACCTAAAGGTGGCCCTGAACCTAAAGGTGGCCCTGAACCTAAAGGTGGCCCTGAACCTAAAGGTGGCCCTGAACCTAAAGGTGGCCCTGAACCTAAAGGTGGCCCTGAACCTAAAGGTGGCCCTGAACCTAAAGGTGGCCCTGAACCTAAAGGTGGCCCTGAACCTAAAGGTGGCCCTGAACCTAAAGGTGGCCCTGAACCTAAAGGTGGCCCTGAACCTAAAGGTGGCCCTGAACCTAAAGGTGGCCCTGAACCTAAAGGTGGCCCTGAACCTAAAGGTGGCCCTGAACCTAAAGGTGGCCCTGAACCTAAAGTTGGCCCTGAACCTAAAGTTGGCCCTGAACCTAAAGGTGGCCCTGAACCTAAAGGTGACCCTGAACATAAAAGTGGCCCTGAACATAAAAGTGGCCCTGAACCTAAAGGTGGCCCTGAACCTAAAGGTGTCCCTGAACCTAAAGGTGGCCCTGAACCTAAAGGTGACCCTGAACATAAAAGTGGCCCTGAACCTAAAGTTGTCACTGAACATAAAGGTGGCCCTGAACATAAAAGTGGGCTCAATCTGAAAGCAACTTCTCATGCAAGAGTAACCCAAATCCTTATATCAAAATATCCCCAAGAAACAAAAGCTAAATAGTAAATTATGTCTTGACATCATATATGTAACTGATTCTAACTCAACACCACAGGAGCAGCCGTTCAAAGTTACCCACAATGCAGCAACTTCACTTAAAGACTTCTGTTTGTGGCAGCATAAAATCAATGATTTAAATACAAACAGCGAGGAGCATTTTGACACTGCAATACTTCTCACCAGGTGGGTCAGGTTGTAGCACGGCGTAGCGTGGCGTGGCAGGTGGTGTCGTTGTGTATGAGGTGATGTCATCTGTATGAGGTGATGTCATGGGGCATCATGGTGTCTGAGCTGGTGTCATCTGTATGAGTTGGTGTCTTGGAGTATCATGGTGTCTGAGGTGGTGTATGACGTGATGTCATGGGGCATCATGATGCCTATGGTGTTGTATGAAGTGGTGTCATCTACATGCGTTGGTGTCATGGTGTATTATTGTGCCTGAGGTCGTATGTGAGGTGGTATAACTATGTAGCGTGGTTTCGGGCTGGTATTTCAGGTTGTCTGTGATGGTGGGTGTGTGAAGTGATGTCATGGTGTACCATTGTGTTATGTCATGTAATGGGTTAGCATGTGAGTGAGGTGATGTGTGAGGGGTGTCAGTGTGTTTTATGGTGTGTGATGGTGTATAATTGTGTATCAAAATGTATCATCGTTTGGTAGGTATAGCCACGGTTTATAAAGTAATATAATTGTGTAGTAGGGATGTAATGGTTTATAAGGAAGTATGATTATATGTTTAATGTGTATAATGGTGTATGATGATGACGTGTGGTTTATCATGGACTGGTAACAGCGGGTTCTCTTGTTGATCATCAAGGTAATATGGTGCATTATATATGGGTTTATTAGGAGTTTATTGGTGAATTATGATTATCTTTGTGTTTCACGGTGTAGTTTTTGTTCATCGTAGTGGGAAATTCCACTCGAATTTTATAAATCAAAGGGCAGTAACTAACAAATATTTTTTGTCTATTTGTTAATTACTTCCCCTGAATAAGGCAGCATTTGGTAACTCAAATGGTGTTGAAGCAATGTTGACATATTTTTTGTGTACTTGAAGCTTAGCTCAAAAGTTTTTAAAATTTCTGTTATATCCTTTATATTTATATCTTCGGTTAAAGCTTACTACTGTAGGAACCATTTTAAATGGTGGTAAGTCCATTATGGTTGAACCTGCCCTTTAAAATTGAGGCAAATGACAATGAGAAAAATAATATTAGCCATTAGTATTAGTATTAGCCATTTCTTATTTACTCTGTAAACCTAGAAACACCATTTGTTTAACCACAAAATTTACTTTCAACATCATATTATCAGGATTGATTTTCTTTATCTTGTAAATACATGAAATTAAACCCAGAGGCGTAATTTTGTTAGATTTTTTCCACATACTTACATTTTTTTTTTAAAATATGCATTCATTAGGAAAAAATCCCCCCTATTAAAAATAAGCGCTATGCCCCATCCCCACACCCCATACCTCAGTCAATGATAAAAACATGCAGTTTTTTAACTTTTTGCATTCATTATTTAACATTTGGCAATGTTTGTCTTTCAGAGAAGATATATGTAGAGCTCAAGGCAAGTGCGACACACTCGGTAGGTTATATTCCATTCATTAATACCTGGATATTTTGGTTTGTTGTTATTTTAGTTGCTGTTTTTGTTGTTTTGTTGCCAGCCCTTATCTAATCCCCCATCCTGAAGGCATCAGTAAAATCGAATTATTTTATTGTTAGTTGATTAAAATTAGCCTATAAAATACTATGAGAAAACTAACCATCTCAACTGCTTTGTGAACATTTTTAAAAAATATTGTTTTACCTCTGTTGTAAAATAACAGTAAAACATTTATTCTACTTTATTTCTGGACAAAACTTTACCTGACAGCACTAATTCAATCAAGGAATTTTCTCATTTTGCGCACACAGGCCTGGCTGAGCTTGGTACTGTCTGTGATGGCAGACGAAGTTGCTCTATTATAGAAGACAATGGGATCAGCGCAGCCTTCACTATAGCACATGAGTTGGGGCATGTGTGAGTACCTACATTGGAAATCATTGAATCATAAGGCTGTTTACATGTATATATCATTTATTTGCACCAACAGCACCATTCTAAAACTAAATTTATGGATGAATGATATGAGGATATAATCCGATATCAAACTGAACTTGGCATTTTAAATTGTACATTATAATGTACTATGAATGTTTCTCTTATTCATTCTCCATAAAAAAAGACGCAAATAATATTTCTTTATGTACATTTTTTTGTATGTATAACTGTAATTGTGATTGTCATAAGGTGAATTACTTGAATGCATGTGTTATTATGTAACTTTAGTAGATTGGAAGGTCACGCATGGCTGCTGCCATTGTTCAGTGGGCTATTTTTAGTAAAAAATAATATAAAGTTCCAGATATCTTAAATTGTAAAAAAGTCATTTAACAACAGTTCCAGGTAGAGGAGTCAACAACTCCATGTGGTGGGGGGGTATCTGTTTTGAACAATGTTTTTTTTGCTGGAGCTGTAAATCTGCCTCCTGCGAAAAGCTCAAATTCTGAGTAAAACACAAATCAACACCACAGCCCCTTTTCTATTTTTAAATGTCTAGCATTAAGTATGAATTTGTGTAGATGACCGGTGGTTGACTATTAGCATCTGAGTAGAAGTTGATCAGTGTTGTACCAGCGTTGAATAATGGTTGACTATTTGTTTAATTAGCAGCTGAGTAGAAGTTGATCAGTGTTGTACCAGCGTTGAATAATGGTTGACTATTGGTTTAATTAGCAGCTGAGTAGAAGTTGATCAGTGTTGTACCAGCGTTGAATAATGGTTGACTATTGGTTTAATTAGCAGCTGAGTAGAAGTTGATCAGTGTTGTAACAGCGTTGAATAATGGTTGACTATTGGTTTAATTAGCAGCTGAGTAGAAGTTGATCAGTGTTGTAACAGCG